>APFE030356078.1:4689-44315 GCA_000404065.3 Pinus taeda
GTTAGTGTATGCAGGTCTGAAAGTGAAGGAGGAGCTCATCTGGATCAGTAAGGCTGGACTGCTACAACAAGCGTTGGACCTAAGGTAAGATAGAAAACATTTGAATTCTCGTAGAATGATGTGTGTTTAGAGAAGGATAGCTCTTGTTTGGTTTGTTTGTCACTAGAGAGTCTTAGACTCCTAGGGAGGTTAGATTTGTCCGCAAATATAACTCTTTCCGCATGACAGCTAGCTTCATTAACATTTTGTGGTTCTATGGAGGATAGTAATGCTAGATAACTGGAAGTTCCTACAAGGGTTCTCCTTGTCTGTACTCGAGACTCCTTTTATCCTAGAATTTGATATTCTGGATGGTTCTTTTGAACATACCTGGATGTAGTCTTTCCCTGTCAGTTTTATCTTATTTTGATGCTTCATTGGTTTCTTCCTCTATATCATTTTGATTTGATAGATGAAAGCATTCACCATCTTCCTCATTGTTATCATCCTTTTTCTATTCTAGATTTATGCATGCTTCATCAATTACTATGTCAATGCATTCAACAATTTTCTGAAGCCTATTGTTATAACATTTGTATCCTTTACTTATGGATGAATAACCAAGAAGAATTTCTTTGTCTTTTCTGGGTTCAAACTTACCAAGTTTTTCGTCAATCTTTTTGATAAAACATTTGCTTCCAAAACTCTAAAGTGTTTTACAGTAGGAGGTTGCCATACCAAAGTTCATATGTATTTTGATCACTATTTACTCAAACATTAGCTTTGTTGAGAATAGTCACAACAATAAATGCAGCTTCACCCCAGAAGGTGGCAGGAGTTCTAGATTCATTAAGCATAGCCTGAGCCATTTGTTGAACTGTTATGTTCATTCTTTCCACTACGCCATTTTGTTGAGGAGTTCTAGAAATAGAGAACCTCCTTTTTATTCCACTTTTTTCACAAAAATAAAAAATTCATTTGATATGAATTCTCCCCCTTGATCAGATCTGAGATATTTTATTTTCAATCTGATTAATTTTCAACTAAATCTTCGAAGGCTTTAAAATTTTCAAATGCTTCATCTTTATGCTTGAGTATACCTATCCAACACATTCTAGCGAAATCATCATGAATAAAATAAAGTATTCTTCTCCACGAGGTGACTTTTTCGTTATTGGTCCACACAAATCAGTATGGATGACTTCAAGAAGCTTACTTGTTAATCCTACTTTTTCACTGAAATAAACTCTGGTTTGCTTACCGACTTGACATGGTTTTCATATGGTATTTTTTGGGATGCTGATATATGGAAGATCATGAACCGCCTTGAGATCGCATGCTTTTCTTATTTGAGAAAAGCTTAGATGCCCCAATATTCCATGCCATAATGAGTTTTCATTTGTTTTGCTTAGATAGCATTTTTTTGTCCTCCTTTCATTATGTATAGATTGTTTTGAGTTCTTGTACCTTTCATTACGATCTTTTCTGTATCAATATCATGAACCACACATCCGTCTAATCGAAACACACCTTAATTTCCTTGATCACACACATGGTAAATTTTAGGGGCGAATTTTAGCCCAAGGGAAAAATTTAAGGGATTTTTCATTTTAGAGGAGTGAACTTTTTATAAAACACCCATTTCATATATTTAACCCAACTTTTATTTAAAAAATAATTATTTTTTTCATTTTAGCCCAAAAAAGGGTGGATACACTATGAAAAGACCCATTTGACCCGATTCGCCTGGTTTGGGAGGTTATATTCCATTACAATCGCCTGATTTGTTTCTTTGCAATGTTAAATTCATTTGCAATCTCCCATTTTCTAGTTTGGGAGGTGGTTTGGAAGGTTTTATTTGGTCTCAACAAATAAAAATATAAATAAAGTGGAGGAATGGTAAATAAATAAAACCTCTTTTTATACTTACTCCAAAGGTATGGTAAATAAATAAAAATATAAATAAACTAGAGGTATGGTAAATAAATAAAACCTATTTTTATATTTAGTCCATAACTCTCTTTCTATTTAAGAAGGCTTAAAAAAGAGGTTTTATTTAAATGAATCCTATGGGCCCAATACGATATTTATAAGAGGTGTGGTAATTAATAAAAATATAAATACACAAGAGGTATGGTAAATAAATAAAACATTCTTTTATATTTACTCCATAAGTCACATTATATTTAGGAACACTCAAAGTTTGTGTTATATTTAGGTGAAGCCTATGGGCCAAATACTATGGGCCAAATACCATGGGCCAAATTATTATTAATACCATGCAAAAAAACATTATTAACCCTAATAATAGTATTAATAAAAATAAATATGGCACATGGTATTGACCCATGGTATTCACGTGGAATGTAGCCTATTTAAAGGGGGGGAATTAAACCAACATAGATCCATCTTTATTCTGGATCTACTAAGTGCCGAGAGGGATCAAATATCGTGATATGCAAACTAGCATAGAGTGAAAAAATATCTTTACTCTGGATCTACTAAGTGCTCAGAGGGATAAATAGATTTCATCCCTCTAGGAGTGGTAGATGTGGAGTTAAGATGGATATAGGTTGGTTTTTATGATACTAAAGATATTAAATAGACATGAAATTATATTGTAAAAAACATCTTAAGGTGAATAGTTAAAGCTACATTTAGTCACTTCACAAAATAAAATACCAATATCTCCATTAATATTGGTTGTTCTAATTTAACAAAAAAAAATTCAAAACAGTGAAATCTTATCACTCTTTGAGAGATAGTCGTTGCCCAGATATCTTCATGAAAAAGTTAAGGTACTGATGTTGGATTAGTTATTTGAAAATTATGTTGGTTTGTACAACTTTCATCTTCTCTGTTATTCTTAGTTTTTCATAATGATCTATAGGAGTTGGGCCACTGCACCACATTGTCCTAAAAGGCGAAGATTGTGCACCAAAAAGGAAATTAATCCACATGTTACAACGGTGTTAAAAATTCAAGACGTATGAAGGTAGTGAATTATGCTAATAAGCAATTTAGATTGGTAGAGACGTAAATAAATTTTATTATTTAATTGAATATTTCCAATTAAAATAATAATAAATCTACATTTATATTTATATATTGATTGGAAGGCTTATGACAATGGTCACTTCTTTCCATTAGATCCCCTTGAGGCCTTTGGGATACCTACTACTTTCTTATATTATGTAGTTGGGGCTCGCTACTTGTTGGCATGTTGGGGTAAACAAACTTGACATGTTTTTTTTTATCTCACAGTTGGCGTCTATGGAATAAGAAAGAAATTTGATAGCTTAACAAAAGTGGTAACTTGAAAAAAGTGGTACAGAAAGGATTAATCTCTCCTACCTTTCCATTAGATCCCCTTGAGGCATTTGGGATACCTACTACTTTCTTATATTATATAGTTGGGGCTTTCTACTTGTTGGTGTTTTGGGGTAAACAAACTTGATGTGTTTTTTTTATCTTGCAGTTGGAGTCTATGAAATAAGAAAGAAATTTGATAGCTTGACAAAAGTCGTAGAGAAAACATTAATCTCTCTTACCTTGATAGAACTGGTGGTCATGATCAACACCTACAAGAACTTTGTTGTGGAATATTATCAAAACTAATAGAAGGATATGAAAGAGTGTATAGTAAGAACCTTGACAAACATGACCATTGAACTTGCAACATTGTTTGTAGGAAGAGAAAATTATGTTTCTTTTTTCCAAACATGTATGTTAGTATATTATAATTTAATGAATATGTTTTCCTATTATCATATATGGTTTCATACTTTAACAAAAAAAAATCCAAGACTTCACGATGTTCTATTATTCATTGAAAGATTTGCCAAGGTCTTACAAGATTTTATAATTCAGTGAAAGTTTCACCATTACTTTACAAGATAATATAATTTGGTGAGAGATTCACCAAAAAAATTATATATACATATTATATTATTGATAAAATCACGTCCAATTTTTCTTATGTATCATGGGGATTCACCCATTTATTATACATATAAATTTAGGGTGGTTATTAAAATTTTCTATGGTCACACATTTGACTGACACTCAACAAGTTATGTTTTAAACCATAAACATACATGACATTTCTAGCTTTAACCTTTTCTTTCAAATAAATAGAACCTTTACCTTTAATGACATCTGGTATGTCATTTCCAAAGGAGACATTCTTTTCTTTTTCTAAAGAATTATATGAATGAATTTTCTCTTTATCACATGTCATGTGTTTAGAGCATTCATTGTCAATGTACCACATATTTCTGATTGAAATTCCTTCTTTCTCCATACCCTGGAATTTGATGATGTTTCCTCCTTTTTAAGTGTTGACCAAAATTTTATCTTGCATTCAAATTCTTCATGACCAAAGTTATTACAAAACAAACATTCAATTTCATTATCAATAGGAGAAAAGTTATTATAAGAACTTTTCTTGATTCCTGTTATGCCCCTTTGATTTTGTGCTTCTCTAGTCATCATAGTTTTGTAAGCAACACATTGAGTAGACTTATCCCCAAAGATATGGCATGAAAAACATTTTCCATTAAAGAAGTTTTTGTGATCATAGAATCTTTTGGTATTGTTTACCTTTTGGTTGATGCTTCTATTGATGTTCATCCTTGGAGTAGATTGAGCATGATTTACCTAATAAGTACTTTTAGGATTTTGTTGATAATAGACATATCGTTCGCTGGTCTTTTCTGCATCAAGATAGCTTCTCGTGGAGGCTGATGGCTTTTATGATTGGGATGATTCTTTAGTATATCCAAGAACTGTCTTTATAAGAGGAGAACGTTGAACCTTGATGATTACATTTAAAGTTTATGATCCTTTAGCAAATCTAAGATTAAGAGATTTTTTCTTCTCAAGTTCTTTTCTTAGACCCACAACTTCACATTATAGTTTTTTATTGTGCTTTTCTCTTTTAGTGAGTTGATGTGCCAACGTGTTTATGATCATATTCTTTTCTTCCAAACAGATTTTGAGTTTAGTGATTTCTTCAAGAAAGTCTTCCTCTTCTAAGGCATCCAAAAAATCATCATCGTCATAAGCCATGAGCAGTTTATAATCTTGTTCAATTTCATCTTCATCACTATTAGATAATCCATCAATATCTTCATGAGTATAGTAACTCCTTCTATTAACAAATTGTTTTCTATAGCCTTTTGCAGTTTCCTTTCCTTTTTCATGATTATCTTTATGAGGACATTTTGCAACATAATGACCAACTCTACCACAAGCAAATAATTTGAATGGTAGTTTACCTCTAAATTTTCTGGAGCCCTGTTTAAGCTTCTTGACAAATTTTACCTCATCTTCTTCTTCTAAAATATATCCTGATTCATTGGGCTCTTCCTTTTATTTTCCTTTAGCTGAAGCTTTGAAAGTAGCTTCTCTCATATCTGATGGATCTCCTTTCCTCATTTCAAAGGCAGGTATAATTCCATGAAGTTGAACCATAGTAATAGATTGAAGATCCTGATTTTCTTCTATGGAAAATACTTTTGACTCAAATTTAGAAGACAAGGATCTCAAAATTGTCCCCACTAAAGTAGCCTCCTTTATCTCTTCACCCAGATTCTTCATACAATTAACAATCTCATCTACATGCAAAAATTAAATAGCAATATTTTCATCACTATGCATCTTAAGAGTTTCATATTGAATTCTAAGAGTTTGGAGCTTAGCACGTTTTACCTAGGAGTCTCCTTCATAGCTCTAAATGATTTTGTCCCATATCTCTTTGGTTTTCTTGAGTTGCATGACTTTGACAAATTATAATTCTAACAAACTCCCGAATAAAGTATTGTCTGCTTTGGCATTCATTTCGTATAACTTCTTACCTATTGTATTTGTAGGTATCGCTGCTAGAAATTGGTATCCACCTTCCACAATTTCCCAAACATCGGCTCCAAGTGACTGAAGATACGCTCTGGTTCTTATTTTCCAATATACAAGGTTGTTCCCATTGAATATTGGTGGTCTGATAGATCTCATCCCTTCATGATTATTCATCTTGAAAGATCTCCCTTTAAGCAATCAAGCTTGTTCTCAAGGACTTGCTCTGATATCAATTGTTGGAAATAGTAGTGAGAGGGCGGGTGAATCAATATTTACAATTCAATAAGCTTTCATTTCCCAATCAAATTTATATATGCTACTTTAGTGAAGTGAACTTGCGTGCGCATGCTACTGTGATTAAAGAAACCAAAGTATACCCAGAGAACTTGTGGTTCAGTTAATTTATCATGTGTTGATCTTAAATTAGTGCATCAATATCTTATTATACACTAACTATGTGTAGTAATAACAGAATAAACCATCACACATAAGCAACCCACATGAAAACCAAGATTTAAGGTGGAAACCCAATGCGGGAGAAAAACCACCTGTTGCTTCCATCTTTGTCTTCTTAATATAAAGAAAATCGGTTTACAATATTGTACTCATGCAGACTCATACCAGTACATAGGCACCCACCAGCAAAAGGCTACAACCTTCTCTCATTTTCCAGCTTCTACTGGAAGGGAGTTACAACCCCCTAGCTCTTGTACTAGCTAATATGTTTACTAGTACATATGTGCATACCTACAGAAGGCTATGACCTTCTCTCTTCCTCCAAGGACCACGTTTCATTAATTTTCAGACTGGATGCTCTTGGTACACAACAACAAAATATGAAGGCATTTCATCAATTTTTCACACTGAACCCATCATAAACTTTGAAGCTCATATAATAATAACTACATCAATTAACAACCAATCAACCTGAGCAGTCAAATGACTGTTTCCAGAACATTGTGTTGAACCTAGAAACCTGTGTCATCATTCAGAACCAGCTGAAACCTCAAAAATCATACATAAGGATGTATACACTACTTTAATGAACCCAACCTACGTGTATTCACTATTTCTTGTAACAATACCTGCTTATACCTTTCAAACTACTGAATCATACAAACTTTTGAATCAAATATGTACCAACCAGTTAAATTCTGAACATCTACTATCAATTTACAATGATCCAAACAGTTTGAAAAAAAGATAACCCTTCTCACTTAATCAATCAATCAATCAATCAGACACAAACTCATTATGCATTTAGTTTTACTTTCAGATCTAAGAAGACTTCATTGACATAGAGTAGTAAAACAACAACACTAATCAGATAGATCGGTCATTTCTAAATAGCATGCTTTTCTTTTGTATACGCTACTTGGAAGAGTCAAAACTCCGTGTATACACACCTCTACCAGGCGATCCAACATATAGATCTGCAAAAATTAACTTAGAACTTTTATGCTATTCTAAATTTCAGACATACCCAAATCATGACATTTAAAGAATAAAACTTGCATAACAAATCAGATCTAGCCCAACAAATATCAAATCATACAATGATAAGTCATTTAAGGTCTCATGATCCTGTTCCAACAAGGTATCCAAGGTACACAAAATATTTTAGATCATATCATAATCATAGCCCCTTCAACATAAAATATATTTTATATAGAAGTATTCCTAAGAAACCCTTTGACTTACACACTTGGTCCTTTGATCTTCTTCTCCTTATATAGTTTTTTGCCTTCCTTAATACCTCGGACCAAAGAAACACTTAGAACCTGTGGTATTCTTGGACGAGGTCAAATAACCATTACTACGCTCAATATTGTGGGATAATACCATGGTATTGACCCTTGGTATTATTTAAACTTGAATTTCCTTAATTTTCCAACCCATACGTGCTTTTTCTCTTGTGAACGTGCATGCATACGTATACGTTATTTTTATTCTGTGAACCTACATGTATACGCTACTTTGACAAGGTGAACATGTGTATACAACTTAAACTATCTGAAATCATCCTTTTCCTTCAACTTCTTGATTCTGATCAATAGACCTTTGTTCCAACTTCCTGTTTTCATGTACTAATGCCCTGTTACCTCTAAATTGAACTATTACACTATGAGTTGCCTTTTATCAAATCTAAACTGACCTATGAGTGAGTTTCCATCAAGGACAACACTTGTATCATAATGCCAACAATTCCATTATTTTACATCAAGGTGTGTAGTCCCCATTTCCTTAGTCATATTTTGTAGAATGTGTGTTCCATAGTACCAACACCCTTACTTTTATGTGCATGGAATTCCTTTGACATATGACACCCCCTAGAGTCAGTTGATGGACCTCATTTAAACATCTACACTTTAATAATTATTAAGTCGTAGAATTCCCCCTTTTTAATACTCATGAAGTCATAGCCCCACTTACTTTACTTGTCAACACAATTTACAATAGTATTTTATTTTATTATGTGCATGAAACTTCAAAATAGGTAAGCCCCAAAACATATAAAAACGCTTGCACATGGGTACACTAGCCCCAAAAGTAACCCTTGACTCATCACCTTAATTAATATGTATTGGCTCACTAGCCTAAGTTTCATCTGTACATGTTATTCATAATCTAGGGGTCTATTTTGGGTGTTACATTCCCCTCACCCTTATTTATGTGTTGTCCCCTGTGGATTAGATATACACATATATACAACAAAATTATCCAAAAATATGAGGGTACTCTTCCCCCATTGCATCTTCATGCTCATTGTAGAATTTTGAGAATTGAAATGGGTCCACTGCACCTTTACCAAGTGGATTCCTTGATTCTCGAGAAATTTGATCTTCCTTATTTTGACCTTGTTTTCCTTACCTTTTATTTTCTTAGTATCAAAGCCATAATAAATAGAAAATTCCATCCATCTAATTTTTCTATCATTTAGGTTTGGTATTTTGAACAAGTGCTTCAATCCATTATGCTTAGTTCTCAATTCAATTTTTTTTTTCCATCAAGTAATACCTCCACATTTTTAAGGAATGCACAATGGTTTTCAAATTTAAGTCATGATAAATAGCATAATTATTTTCAAGCTCCTTTAACTTTCTTGATTGATAACATATCACATGCCCATTTTGCATTAATATTCCTCCAAGCCTTTCCTTACATGCATCAGTGCACATGGTCAAACCTTCATTTGTATCAACTATCTTTAGTATAGGTGCACTTGTTAATATAAACTTCAAACACTGAAAGGCCTCATCACATTAATGAGTCCATTCAAATTTCACACTTTTATTATACAAGTAAGAGATAAATATGGTTATATTTGATAATATATCAATAAATAATAGTAACATGCTAAGCTCATGAAGAATCTCACCTCTATCACATTTTTTAGTGTTGCCCAGTCTTTGATTGCTTTGATATTTTCTGGGTTTACTTCTATCCCTTTCTTTGAAATGATATGACCGAAATAATGGATTTGAATTCAATAAAGTGAGAACTTACTCAAATATTTATATAGTTGATTCTATCTAGATACTCATAACAACATCCTCAAATAGTGTTCATGCTCTTCCTCAATTCAACATACACTAGAATGTCATCCAAAACAATAACACACTTATTGGAATAATTTTGAAAAATTCCATTGACAAGGCACATGGAAAAACCTAGTACACTAAATAACCAAATTGTATGACCACAAACTCATAGTGATCATATTGAGTTCAAAATGATATCTTATTGATGTATTATTCCTTAATTCTTACTTGATGTGTCACGTACCTAGTTCCATCAATGACTTATAGAGGTTACAAGGTACCAAAAATTTCCCTTTCTTTTACTAGCTTGACAACAAGATCTGATACCACTTTGTCACATGCTCCTAAATTTATCCCAACCACACATGTAAAATATTGATTTTCATCTCTCATACATTTCGTCAGAAAATTTACATGTAAAACTTTATTTAAATACATTGTATACAACCAATTAAGTAGTATGTTTCTTGTAGGTGCTTTGTTAAATATTTTTTATGAAATCAATTAAGAAACATTGCTATAATTCCACTTGAAAAATACTAACTAAAATATACCACTCAATCATGCAGCTTTTGAATTATGTCTTTGAGGTATTTTATCAAATAGTTTGTATGAAAATTGTAATAAAACACCTTTAACACATTTCTTCAAATGATTTTCATGTAAATAGGCATAGATCATACGCAATAATACTATCATACAATAATGTTAACATAGAACAATATTGTTCTCATATAGAAAACAACATTTTCATTAGGGCATTTCATCAAATGATTTGTTGAAATGAATCATTAAACCATTTAGGCATTTCCTCAAATGCTTTGCATGCAAACTAATATAGAAAATTCCTTAAGGCATCTCTTTTAAATTATAGTAGTCCAAGATTTGAAAATTGAACGAGATGATTAGTTGGTGTTCCCCTCACTATGGTCCAAGTTTCATCCTCTAGAACCTTTTAGATGAAAAATTATGGCAGAAATGTAAGCATGACTTGTTTGATGCATGATTTTAGGAGCATCTAGGAAGTTTGACTTCCTCTTATCATATCTCCCAAAATATCACAACCAAAGATCAAATGATCATTAGGATATCCCCTCATTATGGCTCAATGTTTAGCTTCTGGAACCTCCTATAAGGAAAATTATAACATCAATTCTAGCATGACCTATTTGAATCATGTTTTAGGAGCATCTAGGAAGCTAGACTTCCTCTCATAACATCTTCTAAAATACCATGATCCAATATCCAAAATTTGGATCAAATGACTAGTGTATTCCCCTCACTATGGTCCAAGTTTCATCTTCTAGAACCTCCCAAAAGAAATTTATAACAAATTTTATGATTGTATTTATTTAAAGATGCATTTAGGAGCCCCAACCTCCTTTGATCATATTTCCCAAAACAAGTTGACCCAAGATATGAAAATTAGATTAGAGGATCAGTGGGATTGCCCTTCAAAACGATCCAAATTTCAGGTTTTGGAGCTTTTATAGGCCATTTTTTCACATATGATTAATAGCCCTTCAAATAGGATCATTCACATCCTTTGAAAACTTTTTCATCCTCCCTACAAAAACCCCTAATCATGACTCTTTCGAATCCGCGAGTTTCTTCCTAAAACTTCTTTATTTCATTCATTTTAAGGACCAACACACCCTAGCCCCTCATTAGCCAACATTGACTACCAAGTTTCCCTACTCTGCACCTGCACTCATCACCAACACGCTACTTAGTGTTGGGTGTGTGCTAATTCTAGAAATTTAGGAAAACAAAAAAAAAATCCTAAAGCTTCCTATTCCAGAATCTTCCATGGTTTTTTGTAAATATTTACCTCAAATAAAAGTCTCGAATCCTATCCTATCCTACCTTGGATTTTTCATCCCTTACTCCTTGAGCTCATCTTCTCATCAAGTGTGGATGTCAAGCCCATATTGGTAAAAGGATAAGAATTCATGAACTACCTCCTTCACCTATATAGTCACTAGCATCCATATGCAAGTGGTTGGATTTTAGAGAGTGATTCTACCCTTAGGTTATTGATGTGAGAGATATCATTCCATGCATTAGGGTTATTAGAAGTGTGCTTTGTGGCAAGGAAAGTACAAGTCATCTTGGAGGAGATCTTCTACAAGATCAACACCTATTTTTGGTTGTAAGTCACCCCATTTATATTAATGCAAAGAGTTCTTTATTTTCCTATAAATGATGTTATGGTTTCATATATTTCAATACCATGTCGATATATTAAATAAATTGATTATATGATACTACGTAGATCTTGTAGTTCATTGGCTTATGTTGTCTGACTGTGCAAGTTCTAATTATAGCAATCAGAGCTAGGATTGGAGCATACAAGAAAGGGATGGAGTGAAGCATACAAAAAATTCTAGGTAGGATTCATCTTGTTATCTATTTACTTTAAGGAAAACATTAGTCCCTTTGTCTCTCTAGTTTTTTAGGTTAGTCCACTAGGCCTAGGGAAGATATTTTTTTCCACATTCAAGAATTCAATATAAAAAATTGGTTACGATACTTTTGTAGCTCGAATTGAGTCATTGGGTGGGGGGGAATGCAAACTTATTTCAATCATAGTTTTACTCTGTTTCAAGCTTGTGTAAAAATGAAACCATATTCAAGTATTCTTGAGCATAGTTTCCACATGTTTCAATATTGTGTAAAAATGAAACAATTTCCATTTTATCATCTTGTGATTTCCATTTTTACCAACCCCTTTCTGCCAGATAAGACTGGGTTTTCTCATTCCATCACCACCATCTTCTTGGCCAATCATACACTTTCACTTGGTTGTTTAACCCTTTCCTGAGGAACCACTACGATGAGTGGTCTTGTTAGCCTCCCTCTTGACCTATGTGTGCTTTGAGTAGGTCCATCATGACCAATACCAATTGCTATCATTTTATACCACTTGTTCCTCTAGGAGGAGTCCTCTTTTAGCTCTTTCTAGACTCCCAAAATATAAAAATATTGTCGAGAACTTGTCTTTGTGAACTCATTAAAGTAAATTAAAATACGTCTACTCAATATAAGTTTAATCCTTTTTTGGACTGCGATAGATTAATTATGGAAAAGGAATATCATAGTCAAACATGGCTAAGAGGTTCTCTTAGGTATTATTTTATGCCTTTTTGGACCTAAGGAACTATCTATGAAAATGAACATTTAGATTTTTCTTTTTTGCCTCTTTTTGAAACTCTCTAAACATGAAAAATATGTTGAGTTATACCTTTGATGGACTCATTAAAACATCAAACAACAATGGACTCTTCATTCATGATGGGACCAAACCACTCCTTCCTTGGGTACATGAAATATTCTTAAAGGGATTCATCTGGAGGATGAACTTACATATCAAGCATATGATATCCTCCTCAAGGTTGTTAAAAAATAAAGTGGTACTGACCAGTATGGTTGGGGAAATTGGGAAAACAAGGTACTCCATTTGTTAATGGAAGCGAGTCGCTCTTGAACATGACATTCTTCCACTTCATCTTCGTGGCTGTCGGGTTGGGAATTTTTCTTGTCTTTTTTCTTATCCTATTGTTTCAAAGCATTATTTTTTTCTTTTGGGTCAATCTTGCAAACTCTATTCAGTGTCATTGTTGTGTTTAAGAGAATTCATTCAGTAATTATCTACTACAATAATCTTAATCCTTCATTCCATGTCTACCTTTTCTGATCCAGTTCCACATCAGCATCATGTTAATCATTCTGTCTCAAATCATCATACCTGTTTCATGTTGTTGATGGGGGATATATCAAGGCCCTCCTGTGATGAGTCACTTCCTGTCAAGCTCAACTCATTATCCAGTGATTTTACTTAGAAGCACTCCTTCAGTACCTTGGTGCTTGCATACATTAATGACAATTTTCCTCACTCTCGACGATAGGTTTACATCATTGGCCTTTGAATGAAATATTGTTTGTGGTGTTCGACATAAACTCGTTTATTCGCACCATGTGGATTTTACCATAGTACCTTGAGAGCCATTAACATCATTGGTGGTTTCTCTCATGTATGTTAATGACTTACATTATTGGTTAGTAATCAGATGGTGTATATCATGTTTGAGTCCAACTCATTAATTCACATGGCTAGACTCATTTATTGGTTGGTTGTGTGAACAAGATAAAAGACCCTAGATCTAGTTTCATCCATCCGGGTTGTGATTTCAAGAGTAAAATGAGATCACAATATATGATGGCTATGATCAAATAGACAATCATCCATTCATGGTTCTACCATTTCTCATTTGTGGATGTGTCTTTTGATCATTGTACATGTAATGTTATATTATGTGTTGAGTATGGGTATACCTCCTTGATGCAGGAAAATCCTACTTCACCCACATTACACATATAAAATGCATAATCTCATCAATCCCAGGAATTTCAATGAACTGCCTAGTGAAACCTTCAAAACATTAAGGTTAAGGCCCCTTAACTAAATCTTGTGCAGAATGATTCAACAACTAACCCCAGTCTGATCCTTAGATAATCCTTTGGTGCAGAACCTTATATCTCAACCCTTCATCCTTTATAATACCTATGGTTAATTATTTAACCATACATTTTAACCAAACTTTGCTTTACATGCCAGCTCGCCCTTTATCGCAATTGCGGAATTCAAAGTACTCAATAGAATGTGCACTCAGGACTCCTTACTTGCGACATACGATTGCCCTTTTCAATTGTTCATTTCATCCACCAGATCAATGGCTGTTGCAATCTCACATCATACCAACATGTGATTTCATCGCATTCCTCTCCTCTCAAATGCGATATGTGATAACACCACTAGACTTCAAATGAAATAAAACCGTACCTATAACCTTCTTGGGCCCGCTTTGGCCAAGTCGTATCACTCAATATCCATCGTCGATCTTACCCTCAATCTGATGGTTGATATCTTCCCCAATCAACAGAGCTTCTTGGTGACCCTATGCCGTAGATCAAAAACCATTTGATCCAACGGTCGTCAACGATAACGCATGGACCAATTGCACAACATTTAACCCGACCTTACAGATCTGATATGAATTATAAGTCCTTGTCTATAAAAGTTTGGGTTCGTTCAGAGATTATCATCCAATCATATTTATGGTCAATATCTGATAGATAATAGAATCAAGCAAATCCTACGGTTTGCAGCCCTTCGATTAGCACGTAGGTTATCAAGCTCTCAACCCCCATAGTTGACTATGATGTAAGCATTGAATTTTTCAATCGATGGTTAATAACAATTGCAGGCCTTCAACTGTGATCAAGGCATCCCATACTCTCTACTGCCGCTGCAGTTACTAATCACTGTTGATCTACCAATTTTTCAATTTGAAAGTCCAGATCGATTCCTACCTTTCACCTTCTGCAAGTACTTGGATTGAATCTTTGTCATTCATTTCTTTTATTTATATTGTACGAATTAATCTTATTCATCCATCACCTTTAGCCTTGTTCGTTGATCTTAAGATCCAACGATTCTTATGCATGGTTCCTCATTTCTTCGCCCATCTCTTTACTTCAATTTTATGCCATTCTTCAATGTTCCTCTGTGGTTTTGGCTTTCTTCAAGGTTATGGTATTTCGATATTCTACCACACAACTTCCTCCTTAGCTCTGCTCACACCTTTGTGCTCCTCCACCTTCACTGTAACACTAAAGGCTTCCTCTTGTAATGTCGGTGTGTACAAAGCTGTAGCACCTCACTTTTACTCTTCTCTGTATTTCACACATGATTTTGCACATGCAACTTCTGTTACATAAAACTCATTTCTATTTCATGCACAAATTACACTTTAATTACTCTGCACACACACATAAACTCATAATCAAGTTTTTTGTATTAATAAATAGGTATTTACATAGTTTCCTCTCTCAGGCCTGGTTTCCAATATTAGTGGCCTTTGTTTCACAATCTACCCGTAGGCTTATAATCAAACCTTTAACTATTAACTTGACTTGACTAACTAGCTAACCCTTGACTATGCCTTTTAGGCTTACATTTATAAAAAAGGAGTCTATAACCAATTTCTAGTTCAGATCCTCAATAATTTCAACTAAAACCTAAGAATCCTCTCAATCCTATAAATCATGAACTAATTCCTAATTCAAGATCTACAATTAATTTCCAAAGCTATCAATTCCTATGAACTCTCAACTATCATGATTCTCTCATGTTCCCCTTCATTCGAGAACATTTACAATATGCCTCACAATACTTAATTAATTCCTATTTTCATTAAAATCACTCAAAACCTAAGTATTTACATTAATTCAACACTTAGGAAACCAACTTCCTTAAAACATAAAACCCCCCTATGTCTACTAAAATACAATGATTCTTTTGAGCTAAATGCTCCTACATCAAACTCCCAAAGTAGAAAACATTCATGATCTCTTGATCATGTGCTTTCATATGTTGATAAAAAGACCTCCATGGTCCCAAACTTTAGTTTGTAACTGCCAAAATGCCTTGCGCGTTTGCTGTTGTTGTAGGTCTGTTGTCTTCTGTTTCATCTTCCCCTACCTGTAAATCAGGTTCAAGTTATGATTGATCATACTTCTTGTTGTCATTTTCCTCAGCCCGGACTATTTCATCTTCAACTGCCATAGTTCTTCAATCTCCATTTCCAACACATCCTTGGGCTGATCCATACTTTGCCTCTTCCTGTAACCTCTTTCTCTTTGTTCAGGTTGTTGCTTCTGTCTACTAACTCTTCAAAATGGTGTTCGCCTCATTGAATTTGTCGAATTCTATCACTTACTCTTTTTCCCATGCTTACTTTTTCCTCATTTATTTTTAATTTTTCTCTCATTCTTACTTGTTTTGTCATCCTTACTTGTTCTACCTCCCTTTCATACCTACCCTCTTTCATGATTATCTCTTTCTGTATTGAATCCTAACTTTGCAACATTTTCTCTAGCAATTGAACACCTTTGTTCCACGGATTAATTACTTCCACAAAATCTTCCCCTCTCATTTTTATTTGGCTACTCATCCGTGACAATTTTGTTCCAGCGTATGCAACTAAACCTGCACTCACCAAACAATAAAAATAAAAATAATAAGGTTGATGTGCCTTTTCTTCCTTTGGAAACACATCAGTATGCTGCTTTGATTCTTCCTCCTCTGTCAGCAGATCAGTATGCTGATTTGGATTCTCAATAGAATTCACGAGACCGTCAGCTAGTCTCTCCTCCGCACCATCTGTTTTAATAATGTATTCCCGTCCTTGTCCACTGAAGTGAACTTCTTCATTCTCCTTCAGTTCTAATTTTACAACCTGAACACTTACTTTTTGGTTTTCTAGCCTATTTTCCAAAAGACCTAACTCATGCCATAAATTTTCCATCTCATTTGGAATTTCTCATAAAAACTCTATACAATCCTCACTATCTTCCTCTTTGTCACAAGTATAACTTCTTGTTGACACTACTTCTTCATTCTTGGTTAGAATAAATTCTTATCCTCCATCTCTGTGATAGTTTTAGATGTCTATCCATCGCTTTCCCTTTGGCCATATATGAAAATCACTTCCTCTTTGTCCTCATCAATAACAAATTCCTTATCATAAAACATAACTGTCTCATGTCTACTGAAGATATATCCTCCACAAAGCAAGGAATTTATGAACTCCTTCTATTTTAATAACTCAACTTGATCTTCATTTGAAAGACAATCATCATCGTACTTTACTTGGAAAATTTCAGCTTCATTCAAGACAGTTCCATAAAATGGTTTGTCTTTTGCAATACCTGCATTCCCACACAACTTGTCAGTTGTAAAACCACAAGACCTCATGATCCCATTTGATGATTCAATCACTAAGTCCTTCTATTGTTCCAAGTCCTCTACATGACTCAGAAATATTTCAATGGTCTTCTCTTCAATCACATCAAGTCCTTCACTTGATTGCTTGATATCGTTCTCTACTTCTTCTTTCAGAATAGAATTTAGATTCTGTCTCTCTTCTTCCTTCTTTACGACAATATCAACAAATTTTCCTTCTTCACATGTTTCACCTACAAACATACGTAAATTGTTAGATTTAAAATCATGTGACCCTTTGATCTTACTCGAAGTTTCAGTCTTCAAGTCTTCATCTTCACCCAGAACTTCACCCTGCTCTAGTTCGCAAATGGAAACTTCCATTTCCAACTCAGCTTCTATGATTTTTCACATCATCCACTTTACTTGCTTTTGTTGTAGCCTTCTCTATAACTTATGCCATTTCACTAGCTTTTTCTTCAAGACCCAACCTAGTCTCTAACTTTCCTCAAGTATCATCATTAACACATTGAGTTGTTATTTCATATCAACAATCTCTTTGTCAGTTTCCTCTTGGCTCATTCTCTTTCCATTTACCTTGGCATTCTCTTTCTTCACTTTTCTTTTGTTGTGGTCTTCTTCAAAACCTCAACTATGACTATTAGTAGTCATTTTATCCTCCATCTTTATGAGTTCCTCACTCACTCACTATGAGCTGCATTAAAGCCTCTGCAACAAGTCCTCCCTGCTGCCACTCACCTCACCAAGCTTTCTTTGTACTTTGTCTTTTGTCAAGCCCTTGGTTCTCTATCTCTGGAACCTCTTTTGAGAACTTCTCTCTGCTCCTTCTAGGCTTCAACTCATCTACATATTCTAAGCACACAACTATCCTCTTATATTTAAATCATATTGACATACTTGGTTCTCACCACCTCTTCTTTCATTTAGAAATTCTTATCGACTTCCTTCATTACTTAGCAATTCTATCCACATCCTTTGTGGAATTTCCCTTACGATCTTCTTGTGAGTTGCAACAATACCTCTGCAGTAACAAGTCTCATTTCTTGCTACATATGCCTCACTAAGCTTTTATCCTCTAAGCTCAGTCTTTTAGCATATTTTTGGTTATTTCCTCTAGAACCAATTGAGCACTCCTTGCTCTAAGTTGCTGCAATCTTCTCACCTTCTTTTACTGTCAACTGTGTATCAATATAAATACCATACACTCCAATATTCAAATAAAATTAAAATAAAAACATGCCATCTCACCTTCCGGATCTATGCACGATCTTTTTCTACCATTCACATGTACTTTGAGTGGATTGTCCTCTGTTCCCTTGCATCTGCAATTCTCCCAATATTCTGCTATACTTTATCTCTGCGTGCTTACTATTTGTCAAATTAGAATTTGATCTCCTCTTGCTTGCTTTCATCACCATTCACCTGTATACACACCTTCAAAACATAACCCTGTTCTAAATTATTTTCGAAGAAATTTTCACATAGAATTTGTTTGTGCTTCCTTAATATCAAATGTTTCAATCACAATTCTGCTCTGATACCACTCTGACACAGTAAAATCCTGCTTCACCCATAGTATGCATATGAAATACATAATATCATCAATCCTAGGAATTTCAATGATCTGCCTAGTAAAACCTTCAAAACATTAAGGTGAAGGCCCCTTAACTAAATCTCGTGCGGAATGATTCAACAACTAACCCCAGCCTGATCCTTAGTTAATCCTTTGGTGTGGAACCTTATATCTCAACCCTTCATTCTTTATAATAACTGTGGTTAATTCTTTAACTGTACATATTAACCAAACCCCACTTTACATGTCAGCTTGCCCTTTATTGCAATTGCGGAATTCAAAGGACTCAATAGAATGTGCACTTAAGACTCTTGACTTGCGACATGTGATTTCCCTTTTCCACAATTGATTACGTCCACCAGATCAACGATTGTTGCAATATCACATCGTACCAACATGTGATTTCATCACATTCCTCTCCTCTTGTATGTGATATGTGATAACACCATCAGACTTCAAATGAAATAAAACTGCACCTATAATCTTATCAGGCCTGCTCTGGCCAAGTAATATTAGTCAATCTCTACCGTCGATATTACCCTCAATGCGATGGTTGATATCTTCCATGATCAATAGAGTTTCTCGGTGATCCTGTGTCATAGATCAAAACCCATTTGATCTGGCGGTCGTCAATGATATCGCACAAACCACTTGCACGACATTTAACCTGACCTTACAGAGCCGATATGAATTATAAGTCCTTGTCTATAAAAGTTCTGGTCCATTCTGAGATTATCATCTGATCATATTTATGGCTGATATCCATTATATAATGGAATCAACCAAATCCTACAGTCTACAGCCCTTCAACTAACACGTGGGTTATCAAGCTCTCAACCCCCATAGTTGACTATGATGTAAGCATTGACTTTTGTGAACGATGGTTAATAACAATTGCAAACCTTCAACTATGATCAAGGCATCCCGTACTCTCTACCTCTATTGTGGTTACTAATCACCATTGATCTACCAGATTCGTCGATCTGAGGGTCCAGATCGATTCTTGCCTTTCACCTTCTACAAGTACTTGGATTGAGTCTCTGCCATTCATTTCTTTTACTTATATTGTATGACTTAATATTGGTTGTCCATCGCCTTCAGCCTCGTTCATTGATCTTCAAATCCAACGACTCTTGTGCATTGTTCCTCATTTCTTTGCCCATCTATTTACTTCATTTTTATGCCATTCATCAATGTTCCTCTATGGTTTTTACTCCCTTCAGGGTTCTGGTCTTTCGTTGTTCTACCACACAACTTCCTCCTTAGCTCCACTCATGCCTTTATGCTCCTCCACCTTCACTGTAACACTAAAGGCTTCCTCTTGTACTGTTGATGTTACAAAGCTACAACACCTCACTGTTACTCTTCTCTACATTTCACACATGATTCTACACATGCAACTTCTATTACATTGAACTCATTTATATTTCATGCATAGATTACACTTAAGTTACTCTATACACACACATAAACTCATAATCAAGTTGTTTGTATTAATTAACAGGTATTTACATAGTTTCCTCTCTTAGGCCTAATTTCCAATATCAGTGGCCTCTGTTTCACAATCTTCCCATAGGCTTACAATCAAACCTCTAACTACTAACTTGACTTGACTAACTAGCTAACCCCTGACTATGCCTTTTAGGCTTACATTTATACAAAAGGAGTTTGTAACCAATTTCTGGTTCAGATCCTTAATAATTTCAACTAAAACCTAAGAATCATCTCAATCCTATAAATCATGAACTAATTCCTAATTCATGATCTACAATTAATTTCCAAAGCTATCAATTCCTATGAACTCTCAACTATCATGATTCTCTCATGTTCCCCTTCATTCTAGAACATTTACAATATGGCTCACAATACTTAATGAATTCCTATATTCATTAAAACACTCAAAAACTAAGTATTTACATTAATTTAACACTTAGGAAACCAACTTCCTTAAAACATGAGACCCCCCTATGTCTACTAAAATACAATGATTCTTCTGAGCTGAATGCTCCTGCATCACTTCCTCAATAAGATGTCATGATGTAAATGTATTATAAATGATGATGATATTGCTAGTTGTTCTTGATCCCGACTTGTCACAAGGAAAATAACTTGAGTCATTAGCTTTCATTTTTTCCTTTGCACTTTACGCGGTAATTTTTTATAGGCCATTTTGTCACATCTAGTCAATAGGCCTTCAAACAGGATCATTCACATTCTTTGAACACTTTTTAATCCTCCTTACACCAAGCCCTAAGCATGAATCTTTCTAATCCCTAAGTTTCTACCTGAAACTACTTTATTTCAGTCATTTTAAGGACAAATGCACCCTATCCCCTCATTGGCCATCGTTGAATACCAAGTTTACCTACTTTTCACCTGCACTGATCACCAGCAGGTTTCTCAATGTTGGGGGTCTGTTGATTCTAGAAATTCGGGAAAACAAACAAGAATATTGAAGCTTCCTCTTCCATAAGCTTCTAGGATCTATCGTAATTATTTACCTCAGATAAAAGTCTTGAATCCTATCCTATCCTACCTCGAAGTTTTCATCACTTATCCCTTGGGCTCATTCTCCCATCAAATGTGGATCTCAAGATGAGATTGGTAAAAAGATAAGAATCATGAACTACCTCCATCACCTATATATTCACTGCCATCCATAAGCTAGTGGTTGAATTTTGGAGAGTGATTTTACCCTTATTTTTCTAATGTGAGAGATATCATTCCATTCATTAGGGTGATTAGAGGTGCACTTTGTGACAAGGAAAGGACAAGTCAACTTGGAGTAGCTCTTTGACAAGATCAACACCTATTTTTGGTTGTAACACTCCATTTTTATTAATGCAACGAGTTCTTTGTTTTCCTATATATGATGTTATGGTTCATATATTTAAATACCATATTGATCTATTGAATAAAGTGAGTGGATGATTCTACATAGATCTTGTAGATCGTTGGCTTATGTTGTCTAATCATGCATGTTCTAATTATAGCAATCAAAGCTAGAATTGGAGCATACAAGCCAAGGAAGGAGAGAAGCGTACGACGGATAATAGGTAGGCTTCATCTAGTTATCTTTTTAATTTAAGGAAAAAATTAGTCCCTTTGTCTCTCTATTGTTCTAGGTTAGTCAACTAGGCGTAGGGAATATACTTTTGTCTGCAATCATAGATTCTGTATAATAAGTTAGCAACTTCGCTAGGGAATGGTGTATTCCCTTGGTGGTTTCTTTGTCGATTGTACTTTTCTTACCTACTATTTAGACATTTACTATCTTATTAAGAAACCTAGGAAGAAATTTCACTTAGTTTCAATTGTAATCCTTGCGTCAGAACTTTACATCCCTAGACCAACACACCCTCTGGACTTGTGACACGGTGTTGCACCCAATATCATCCTTCTTTGAGCTTGTGTTACATAGAATTGTTGCCTCCTTTGCACCTACATTAGCCCCTGTTCATGCACAATTTTTCTTTGTCTTGATTTTCTCTGTGATCAACCTTCTTCCAACTTCTCTTCCTTTAGTCTTTGAGCATCTTGTAGTCTCTCTGAAACCTCCATTTTGTTTTATTTCATTTTTTAGTGCCTTTGGTAAGGATTTGTTTATATTTTCATTTGTTCTTATCATTAGGTCATTTGCAAACTGATTTTGTTCGATCACTTAGTGCTTAGATGAATTTGTGTTCTAGTCATCGTTCTGAAAAGCTTGTTTGAATCAGTGACTAAACTTTGCATCTTAGTTTTCTTAATTTTCAAAAATCAAGAGGTTTGAAAAGAAAAATATTTGCATTGGAATTTAGGGTTTTGTGTGTGCATCAACATTGGAATACTTGCATTAAAATGGAATTGTACTTTGCACATTATTTATTGCATATTGTTTACTACATACACTTTGTCCCTTCCCTTAGATTTTCATTGAATGATAATATTTTCATTTCCTCATGCTAGTTCGTGTTTTAGGATGTTTAGGTGAAATTAATGGTGATTCCTAAAATTGAAACTTAATTGAAGATAAACATTAAAATTTATTGAATCAACCTAAGGAGAATTTGTAACACTAATGAAAATGCTTAGAGGTCTAGGCTAGAGAAGTATTCCGACGTTGTTAAACGTAGGAGCTGTCATTTTTACCGGCATTTCATTCTAGGGGTGATATCTCATTCCATGTACATAAGTGTATCAAATCGTTCTCCACATACCTTTGGGTGTATCAGATGGTGTTCCGTGCATGATAAGTATATGGAACTCCCTCATCAAATAGGTATGCATTAGACAACCATACTACAAACTGTACTTCCACGTACCATCGAATATATTGTGGAAGTCAACCCTAGGTTGTTATCCTCGCCATAGGTAACCAAGTGAGTCACCTTGTATATCATGATACACTGAACGCAACATTCGGGGATATTTCCTGCACATACATTAATTCCTTGGTTCTCCAAGTTGTATATTGGATTTCATAGTTGCTTGATAAACCTTTATGCCTAGTTACACCTTTATGTTTTATTTCTTGTTTTTAATTTTAAAATCAACTAATTTACCACAAAATAATGCTTTTTCTCTAAAAAAACTCCATAGTAGATATTAGGTTGAGACTATTGGAACAATTCCTGATTCTACAAGTCAAGGAAACCACTATGATGGGAATCCTTATCCTTGACCTCCTTTTGGAAATATTGGTGCTCGTTATATATAAAAATGTCTCTTCTCAAATTTCCAATTGGTTTTCCAGTTTGGTTGTTTTCGACCCATATGGTTCTGAATGTTCAACCTTGTTCTCAATGAATTTCTCCTCCACCTAAACATTCTCAACCTCAAGTTGATCCTAAAGTTGAACCTTTTCATTATTTTCCTGTTTTTTCTTCATCCCTGTCTTCATCCTCACCCAATGAAAGTATTTATTCTGGTAACTAGGAAGCTAAGAAGAAGAAGAAGAAGAAAAGTAAGTAGAAGGGAAACCAAGCAATTATTGCTACTAGTGCAACTAGTACAGAGAAATATTCCAATCAATCCCACAAATTTAAATTCCCTTACAAGTTATATATGGGTGACCACATTCTCAGAGATTGTCCTAGTATTTGACAAGTACTAGAAGTGTGGTCCACAGGCTCACATCGACCTTTATCATCAACTTTTGGAGATCATGTTGGTGATAAGCCATCAACTAGTGATAGTAAGGTCCATGGGAAAAAGGGTAAAGTTATTTTTACCTGTAAGTTATGTGAAGGGATTCATCCTATTCACCTTTGTCCCTATTTGGATGAAGCATCAAAAGTGTTGGAAAACCTTACAACTTCTCAGCCTCATCTTTTGGCTGGTTACCGAAAGCTTTCCCTTAATCCTACACTAGTTGATGAAGTGATTGATTAGAATCTGAATCTAATCAATCCCTCTCTCTCTAAATGTGGATCCCATGATTCCATTCCCAACCAACCATTTGTTGAGAAAATGGTTGACTCGATTCGACCTTCAGTTGATTTTATTCTTCTCATAGAAAGTGAACTTCATACCACTCAAGTTGTTCTCGTTTCTTCAGGTTCCAATTAATTGGGTGATGTTCTCCTGTTCCCACGGCACATGGAGGAAATCTTCTTATTCCCATAACACTAGATAGTTCTCCCATTCCCATAGCATAAGGGGGTATTTCTCCCATTCCCATAGCATAAGGGGGTAGTTCTCCCATTCCCATGGAATCCCCTCCAAGTAATATGGTCACTTTGATTAGAGTCGACTGGCAGGGTATCGTCTCCCTCCTTACGTGCCCTTCTAGATCATAGTACAAGCTTATTATGTGGTTGTACCTAGCACAATAATATATGAAGGTGAATATGTTAGTACCTATTCCTCAACTACGTTGAAAGATTTAGGTTCTCTACAACTTGTACCTCTTACCCATAATATGTTGGCTTTTAATAGAGGAACCAATAAACCATTAGGGATCCTTCCTTAGTTACCTACTACTTTGGGAGGAAAGAATGTCTATATCAATGTGATGGTAGTCCAAAGCTCTTTGTATTCTAATTTAATCCTTGGGATTGACTATGTTTATGTCATGGGATCTCTTGTCTCTTCACTCTTTCGTGTGATATGTTTCCAACATGACAAAAGAATCATTACTATTGACTAAATTTCATTCATTAGTCCTAATTTGAATGTCAATCAACCAGCTTCCCTAAACGGTTCTTATATGCAAGTGATATCTTCCCCACCATAAGTTAATTATGTGGAAACCTATCCCATTCACATACCTACTGATGAAGATAAGCCTTTCACTATCTGCTCAAGTGTTTTGAACCTATATCTAGTAAGTGATATGGTGAATCATTTACTGGGGGAATCAAAGCTTGATCTTTCCATTATATCCTTTGATATGTATCCCTTTCAGAGCGTTGTTCTTCCATCCGATGAGAACCTAATGGAAGCCATGGTCTCTTTGAAGCCATGATTAAGGTTCTTCAGAGTAGATTTCCTTTTCTTGTGTCAAGCTCATTAAAAAATGAAACAAGGCCCTTGGAGCATAGTTCCTTGTCTTGTGTCAAGCTCATTAGACAATAAATCAAGATGTTGGAGAATAGTTCCTTTTCTTGTGTCAAGCTCCTTAGAAAATGAAACAATATGTGGGAGCACAATTATTTTTATTGTGTCAAGATCATTAAAAAATGAAACAATGTGTCATGAGCATAGTTCTTTTCCTATGTGAAGCTCATTAAAAAATGAAAGAAATCCCCTTCCAATTCAGCTCTTTGATTGGATCTTGTAAATTCCCAGTTGAGTCTTTCACTTGATCTCCTAAATGAACCTTCATTCCATCCACTTGTTAGTAACCAGTAGCCTACTTCGGTGAATGAAATCAAGCTTGGGGGGCATGTACCCCAAATTGAGTCATTATGCTGGGGGAATGAAAAACATATTTCAAACATAGTTTGTCTATCTTTCAAGCTTGTGTAAAAATTAAACCATCTTCAAGTATTCTCGAGCATAGTTTCCAGATGTTTCAAGCTTGTATAAAAATGAAACCATTTCCATTTTATCCTCTCATGATAGTAATTTTTATCATCCCGTTTATGCAATATCAACCTTAGTATTCTCATTCCATCATCACCATTTGATTGGCTCATCATATGCTTTCACTTGGTTGTTTTACCCTTTCCTGAGGAACCCCTACAATGAGTGGTCTTATTATCCTACCTCTTCACCTCTGCGTGTTTTAATTAGTTCCATCATTACCAGAACCAATTGTTATCCTTTTATACCACTTTTTCCTCCAAGAGGAGTCCCCTTTCAATTCTTTTTCAGACTCCCAAAATATGAAAATATTTTCAAGCGCTTGTGTTTTTAAACTCGTTCAAGTAAATGAAAAAACGTCTACTGAGCATAAGTTTAACCCTCTTCCGAACTAAGATAAACTACTTATGAAAAATGAATACTTAGTCGAACATAGCTAAGAGTTTCTCTTGGGTACTATTTTCTAACTTTTTGGACCTAAGGTACTATCTACGAAAATAAACATGTGGAGTTTTCTTTTTCACCTCTTTTTTCAAACTCTCTAAACATGAAAACGATGTCAATTTATACCTTCGCTAGACTTGTTAAAACATAAAATAATGATGGAATCGTCATTCATGACGGGACTGAACCACTCCTTCTCTGGGTTCATTAAATATTCTCAGAGGGATTCATTTGAAGGATGAACTTATAGATCAAGCATATGATATCCACCTCAATCTTGTTAAACAATAAAAGGGGTACTTACTAGTATGGTTGGGGAAATTGGGAAAATAGGGTACTCTGTTTGTTAATGGAAACAAGTTGCTATTGAACACAACACTCTCCCACTTTATCTCCATGGCTATTGAGTTTGGAAATCTGCTTGTATTTTGGTTTATCATACTATTTCAAAGCGCCTGTTCTAGTTTTGGGTCAATGATGCCAACTCCATTGAGTATTGCTATTGTGTTCAAGAGAAGTCATTTAGTCAATATTTACTACAATACTCTTAAGCCTTCATTCCATGTCTACCTTTCCTGATCCAGTTCCATATCAACATCATTTTGATCATTCTGTCTCAAATCATCATACCTGTTTCATGTTGTTGATGGGGGATACATCAAGGCTCTCTTGTGATGGGTCACTTGTTGTCGACATCAAATATTTATTCAATAAGTTGACTTAGAAACAATCCTTTGATACCTTAGTGTTTGCATACATCAATGACAAGTTTTATTCATCTTGGTGATTGGCCTTCCACCAAAATATTTTCTGGCTTTTTAAATCAACTCATTTATTTGCACCATACAAATTGTATTGCAGTACCTTGAGAGCCATTAAGACCATTGATGGTTCCTCTCTTGTCTATTAATGACTTACATCATTGGTCGGTAACCTGATGTTGTCTGCCATGTTCGACTCCAACTTGTTAATTCACATGGTTGGATTCATACATTGGTTGGTCGTGTGAACAAGATAGAATACCCTAAATCCAGTTTCATCCATTCAGGTTGTGATTTCAGGAGTAATACAATATCACAATGCATGATGCCTATGATCATACATATAGTCATCCAGTCATGGGTCCACCATTTTTCATCTGTGGATGTGTCTTTTGATCATCGTACATGTAATGTTAGCTTATGTGATGAGTGTGGGTATGCCTCCCTCAGCAAATATGGCATGCTGAAAATGTATTGTAATAGATGATGATCTCACAGGTTGTTCTTGATATCGACTTGTCATAAGGTAAAGCACTTCAATCACTAGCTTTTATTTCTAAATGTTTTCTTTAGGGGCCAATTTTTTATAAGGCATTTTGTTACATCTGGTTAATAGGCCTTCAAACATGATCATTCACATCCTTTGAACTCTTTTTCACCCTCCCTACACAAAGCCTTAAGCATAACTCTTTCTAATTCTTGAGTTTCTTCCTAAAACTGTTTTATTTCAGTCATTTTAAGAACCAACGCACCCTGACCCCTCACTAGCCAATGTTTATGACCAGGTTACCCTATTCTTCACCTCTGATAATCACCAACAGGATGCTTAGTGTTGCGGGTTCAACGATTTCATAAATTCAGGCAAACAAAAAAGAATCTCAAAGATTCCTCTTCTAGAAGCTTCCAGGATTTGTTGTAACTATTTACCTCAAATAAAAGTCTCAAATCCTATCCTATCCTACCTTGGCATTTTCATCCTTATCCCTTAAGCTCATCCTCCTATCAAGTGTGGATCTCAAGTCCAGATTGGTAAAAGGATAATAATTCAAGAACTACCTCCTTCACCTATATATTCATTACCATCCATATGCCAGTGGTTGGCTTTTGGAGAGTCATTCTACACTTATTCTGCTCATGTGAGATATATCATTCCATGCATTAGGGTGATTAGAGGTGCACTTTGTGACAAGGAAAGGACAATTCAAGTTGGAGGAGCTCTTCCACAAGATCAATAGCTATTTTTGGTTGTAACTCACTCCATTTCTATTAATGCAGAGAGTTCTTTGTTTTCCTATATATGATGTTATGGTTTCATATATTTCAATACGATGCTGGTATATTGAATAAAGTTATTAGATGATGCTACATAGATCTTGTAGATCTTTGGCTTGTGTTGTATGACTATGTAGGTTCTAATTATAGAGATCAGAGCTAGGATTGGAGCATACAAACCAAGGAAGGAGTGAAACATACGACAGATTCTAGGTAGGCTTCATCTTGTCATCTATTTACTTTAACGAAAACATTAGGCCCTTTGTCTCTTTGTTCTTCTAGGTCAGTCCACTAGGCCTAGGGTAGATACTTTTGTCCATAGTCATAGATTATGTATAACAAGGGCCTCTTAGAAGAAACATTATAGTTGAAATTCCAACATGACCTATTTAAAGAAGAATTTAGGAACTATATCTTCCTCATCAAGTGCTATTACAAAAGTTAACAGAAACAAAAAGATACAGGTAAATAATATAATAGATAGAACCATAATATATTTTCTAAAGGATAAATTCATGTAAATATAAACAATCTTCTCTAGAAATATCATTAACTTAGAAAAGAACATTTTTATACTAAACTAGAAAACTACTAGAAACTGAAGTTTGCTAAACCATGTTCCACCCCACCATTGGCTTTGTTGTGTTGTAGTTTTTTCATAGTCGGCCACCCTCGTGCTATATTATGGTTCCTTGAGGATAAATTAACTTAGGTGTATTTCACACACTCAGATTCAGACTGACTTTTAATACAAAAGGTGAATATCATTCTCCTTCATTCACGCATATCAAAATTGATGTTAATCCTTTCCATCTTTGACCAAGCTCACATTCAAAAAATGACCATTAAAATATGCACAACAAAAGGGATTCCTTCTCTAATATTTGTAGTCCCTTGTCCCCTGTCTCTTTAGTGTTCTATGTTCCACACACAATTAGGATCATTATTAGTCTTCAAAGCCATCCATTCCAAATAATATGTGTTGCAACACATTCATTTCTTGTCACTAATCTACCAATTCTAATTGCAGTTTGAATTTTCTAAGTGAGAGTGTTGGGAAGGGGTCCTTGGGGTCAATTGAGCCAATTTTGAGTAAATTGTGTAGTTTCTTTTTTGTAACAAATGTAAAGTCTTCACGAAATGTGGAAGTGGAGCACAAAACTAGTAGAAGTCGAAGGGGATTTAGTCCCTTAGTTGGGTTGAAAGAAGATGATATAAATAGATGAGTCATATAAGGGAAAATAAATTAATGAAGAATCATTGTAAGGGAAAGGTGCTAAGGCAGGAAAGGTCTGTTTCCTATACTTAGGTGAAAGGGGAAGGCTCCTGCAGAAGAGTGCGCAGAGACCTTGGTAAGTCCGTAGGCTAAGTGTGCGGGCCCTTGCAGCTGAGTGCACAAGGAAAATAAGTCTATAATTGAATGCTTATACTTAATAAAGATTGTTTTGGGCTGAAATTGATGCATCTATGTCTTGTTATTTACTTCTGCAAAATTATATATCTTCGCTCTGCGATATGTTTTGTATGAATTAATACTTATTACTGTGCAAAACTAGTAGGTTTGTAATCTTTTTGCATGTTGAGAGTAGTTAGCTACCTTCACGAAAATCTGTGATCCATTTAGATAGATTTGTAGTAGTTGAATGTTCAAAAGGGATAAAGCTACGTGTGGGTAAATCTAAGCCATAAGGATATCAGAAAAAATCGCATAGGTCTAGCATCCCCTAATATTGTTTTGGGTGAGACTGCAACCTGCGTTATTGAGGTTGTTGCCGAATGGGCCAACAGTTTCGGTTTTCTTGTTTGGTGTAGTTAAAGTTGAACCTAGGTCAGGTCCCATCAAGCCAACAAATGGTTCCATTTCCGAGACCTAGATCTATCTGAGGAATGTGTGACATCAAATAAATGGTTACCTACTAAGAAGGAAATTGAAAAGTGGCTGGATCGAAAGTTGCATGAATTTTCAGCTCGAGAGAACAAAAACCCACGGTTAGCCTTGGAATAGTGGTTGAATAGATACCTGTCCACATATGAAATGATTTTTTTTTTTGTTTCTTCCCTTATGAATTGTAGACGTGGTTGTCTAGATTAGTAGACAATCAGGGTATGAGGAGGCTTGATGACCCTATTGTGTGGACTCTAGAGCTGGTGAGGCACCTGGAAGCTTCAGAAAACAACATCGCACAGGAAGTTCATCATAGGATTGATTGCATATTAGGAGGATTTGTCAACTTGAAATTGATAGGACCATTAGTTATAGTGAAGTAGAGTGTAGGCTCTTCAAGGAATTGTGAGGTAAGTACTTAAAATCTTTGAAAACTTGGATTAAGATGTTGTTGTGTGAAAAATGGGTTATGCCATTACCTTGATATTTCGGACTACGCAAAGTGGAAAAACCTTCAGAAGGAATGAAGAATCATGCTTTGAATATAATCCACTGTTAGGATCCTCTTCCAGTGATGACAAAGGGACTATTTTGAGTACACCATGAAGCGCACTGCAGATAGTAAGTCAGGGTATCCCAAGGATACCTCACCCATCCACTCCACCTCCACCTCCACCTTTTCCACATACACCTACACCTTCACCTCCACCTCCACCTTCTCATCAACCATTCAACATGGCGGACACAATGAAAATGTTGATCTTTAAAGGGGTAGGAAGTTAAGACCTCTAGCAATTCTAGTTTGCTCCAATTGTTGTGTGGACAGTGCAACAGATTACTGATGATACTATAAAGAAATAATAGTTGATCACAATGCTACAGGATAAGGCACTAACTTGGTATATTAAATTCTATCAAGATAGACCTGGCATGACATTGGTAGAGACTCAACAAGCGTTGAATAATGAGTTTAGGAAACCTAAGTCTCAGGCATAGTCTATAATGGAGTTTAAGGAGATACAACAAAAGCTAAATGAGTCCTTGTGGGATTTCAATTAGAGGATAAAATTCCTAATCTGACAGGCTAGTATGAACATCATGGATGATCAACACAGATACTGGTAGATTACTTCATTGTTGCCTCATCTAAGATTACCATTATCACAACAGAAGATTGGAACACAGGCAGAGGTTGTGGAGATCGCAATGAGGTTGGAAGCCTCGCCAGTACATGATATGAACATTGGAGTACAATAGATTTAATCACAGCTGGCAAGTCTGCACATGGAGTTATAGAGGTTGAAGATAGGGAAGGAAGCTTAGCCGAAGGTGCGCATTGAAGTATGGTGTATAAAATGCAAAGACTAGGGACATGATAAGGATCATTGCTCTGTTTATCAGGATTACTTGATTGTAGGAGGTCCTGTTTGGCAGCAGATCCCCCCATAGCAAGTTTTGGGGCTTAAAGCTCGAGTTTTGGTCAATGTAATGTAAAGACCCCACAAAATTCAGGCGCGGAGTGTGAGAGTCTAGGGTTGTTTGCCCTAAAATAATGTAATTTAATATAAAGTGTGTTTTCCTATCCATGGTCTGTGACCATGGGATTATATAAATATAGCAAGGCTCTAAGTGTGAAAGGAAGTCTTAGCTTTGAGAAGTATTATGGGTTTTTGAATGAGGAATTTGCTATGAGTCTGTAAGTTCAAGTCTTGGGTCATAGTAGTAGTAAGAGGCTCTGCAGCTAAGTGCATCGGGCAAAGTTGGGATTGTACTTGAACAGAGGATTAAGAAAATATAAGTTGATTCTGGAATACTATGTGTTTATTACTTCTGTGATATTTATGCATCTCTTTATAGTTTATGATTGTGTGCACTGGTTATAAATGTTGAATGATTAATAAAAATATTGGGCCCACATAATTAAGTTAAGATCTATAATAAAATCATAGTAAGGATAAAGTCATGAAGTACAGACGGCTGCGCAGAGCAATGCAAGTGCGCAAGATCAGTTTACGAACTTCCTAGACTTCATCAAGACATCCCTATGGTGTGGAAACCTGGTTCCAACACCCTCCCATGGTACCTCGGGTGATACCTCAATGTGCGCATCGCGTACTATTGCCAAAAAGGCTGGTAGTACCGGGATTTGCTTGGCTAAACTCACTGCTGAACCTGGGTCAGGCCCCAAGTAGCCAACAAATGGTTCCATTGCTGAGATCGAGATCTACCTAAGGGATGTCCGATGTCGTGCCATTGGAACCCTATAAAGGAGGAAATTGAACAGTGGTTGGACAAGAAGCTTCATGAGTTCGTGACACAGGAAAATAGAACTCCACAGGTATCCGAGAAGAGGTGGCTAGATCGCTACGTGTATACGGAAATCCACGAGATCTTCTTCACGTCCTTCCCTTCTAAACTGTATGAGTGGATTGCGAGGTTAGTCGATAGCCAAGGAAGATAAAATCTCGATCAATCGATAGCGTGGACTCCAGAATTAGTGTGCAGACTAGAGACATCAAAAGATAAGATCTCGTGAGCTGTGGACCATTGGCTTGACCAAATAATAGGGGGATTTATCATTGAGTTTGCAATAGACACGACAGTGAGCTACAGTGAAGCAGAGCGATGTTTTCACAAGGGACCGTGAGGTAGGTACATTAAATCCCTAAATACCTGGATTAAGATGTTGTTATGTGAAAACCGGGTGACGCGAATACATTAATGTTTGTAATGATGCAAAGCATAAGGATTTACAAAGGTAGCGGGGAATTAGGAAATAGTCCCTTGATTTCACCTTCATGATAAAGCGAGGAAGAGCTCACTTGGGTCTCTCCGAGAAGTGCGATCAGCTTGATAAAGCAGCGGATTCCGTATTTACCACCTCCACTTACACCACCACCTGCTTCACCTCCTTCACCTTCATATTGACCCACTCCACCTCCACCAACCTCGCAGTTCAGCATGGCAAGTGCGATCAAGCTACCCATACTCAGAGGAGTAGGAAATGAGGATCCAGATCAGTTCTGGTTCATGGAAAGAGTAGTATGGGAAGCACAAGGGGTCATGAATGACAACATTAAGAAGGCCACATTGGTGAGTGCACTGTAGGATCATGCATTGACATGGTATATCAAACATTCCAATGATCACCCAAATGCAAGAATATCAAAGATCCAGAATGCGCTGAATAGAGAATTTAGCTGGCTGAAGTCTGAAACATAGTCAATCATTTGGTTTAAAGAGATCGCGATGCTCTCGGTGAGACCCCCTGGGATCTGGATTAGCCACTGAAGAGTACGATATGTGAGGCTAATATGATGCTCATAAACATGCAACACTGCACATGGTTTGTGGCATCCTTGACACCACACCTAAGGACGACACTGTCACAACAGAAGTTTTCAACCCGGGCTGAAGCGTTGGAAATGGAAATGAGGTTGCATGAGACCCTGATACAAGACCCTGGGTTGGGAGTTCAACAAATTGACGCACAACTATAAAATCATAGCTAGAGGTGCGAGATGAAGTATGGTGTATAAAATGCAAAGGTCAGGGCCATGACAAAGACCACTATCCAGTATTCGCAAACTACATGGCAGGAGGGGGACCAATACCATTGAGACCAGAGGCACAGGTAGGGCCAAGTGCAGTACCTACGCTATGGTGCAAGATCTGTCAGATAGGGGGAAAGCACATGACGGATAACTGTCATTTTCTGCAAAAGTATACATTGACCCCCAACAACTGTTTTGTAATTTGTGTATATTTGTGGGCCATGACGAGCATACTTGTCGCAGTTACGAGTTGATGATGGAGTGGACCCAAGCCTATAGAATGCAGACAGAAATGCGAGGCCTTGACCCAACCACGAGGATGGCATGCACTGGATTTTAGGGCCGAGGTCGAGGACGAGGAGGAATGGGGCAAGGAAGGGGCTACAGATAGTTAATACGTTATAATTGCAGAGGACCAAGGCACTGCGCTTGTGATTGTACCAATCCAACGAGATTATCTTGTTCATACTGTGCTTAGTTTGATCATGAACTAGTGGATTGTCCTATGTTGATCATAAGGATGCATGAGAAAGGAGTACTCCAACCTCCTCTGACTCAAAATATCCAAATGATGAGGTCTGAACCACACAAAGAAGAACCCAATGTGAACATGATTCTTAGAAGTAGCGTGACCACAGGGGAAGATAAGGGGAAGCAGCCCGAGGAAGATACATGGGTTCATAAGGCTCCTGCAAAGGAACCTGAGTTCAACTTAGAACACGCAAAGGAGACATTTATGGAAGCTAAGAAGAGCTTCGCACATGCCTCTACTTCAGGTAGTAAGGATCAACTAGAACCAGGAATGGATCCTTCTATGCTTACTACCATTTTAGAGACATGCAAGAAGCTGTTGTGCGATAGTAGGGTACTTAAAGGACTACAATAGCTAATTACTAGGTGTCTAAGGTTGGGAGAACTGCGTGTAGTCTAGAAACTGGGAAAGCATGCATTGGGCATTAGAAGGGAGATGAGGTTGATAGCACAGATTGGTGAATATGAAATGGATAAGGTAATATTGGACTTGGGTTTCGATGTGAATGTGTTACCTAAGAAAACTTGGGAATGCATGTGTAGGACCGCATTGTAGTGGTCCCCTATTCAGTTACGAATTGAAAACCAACAAAATATTGTGCCCATGGGGAGGTTGTAAGGGGTAACAATTGATATCAAAGGTGTGAGGACGCAGATGGACTTTGAAGTGATAGAAATTGGTTATGACAACAATCCTTATCTTGTGCTACTAGGGATAGATTGGGCCACTAATATGAATGGAGTCATCAATCTGAAGAAGCGGAAGATGATATTTGAGAAAAAATCCCTATGCATAGTAGTTCCACTATATCTAGCTAAAGGAGTGAGCTACACTGAACCTGTGCATGAAGATGATAGTGATTATGAGCAAGATTAAATTTACCAGATCATAGCACAAGACCAAGATTGGGTGAACCCATGGGAGAATCTCATGGGAACACGATAGTTCTTGTACTTTAGATTCAGATGAAGAAGTAGAACGTTGGCAGAACCGGTTGCACGAGGTGACAACGCTGAATTACAACATGATGATTAGATCACTGTGGTACGTGATGATAGAAGCAAGGGAATTTCCAACATATGATGGGGTAACAACGGTGGATGAATTCTTAGACAAATTTGAAATGTAGTACCAGAACAGCAACGGTACGGTGTGCTGGAATGGGTGTTGTGCGCGACACCTGCACGATGGTGGAGTACACATCAGAAGACTCTTGGAAATTGGCACGAATGTAGAAGGTAGATGCGCTTACAATTTGGAAGTCCCTAGTGTCGAATGCAAGCCGGGTAGCCAGGATGATGCAATTTTCTCTCCCACCTATGTCAATGGATGCAGACGTGTGCTGTGCAAGCACATCCTAGATTAAGGATCAAAAATCAAAACTTGACGCAGTAGCAGGAAAAGTGACGCACACCACAAATATTCCATGTCGGGGTATTTACAAATCTCTGTAGAATCATGAATAGAGTTTACCAGGCAGAACGCACTAATTGGGACTTGCGTGTGCCAGTGGTCCAATGGGCATATGGGGCCATGCACAAGAACCTGGGGCCATGTACAAGAATGATTCTGGAAACAATGAGCAGAGTCGAGGTCGTAGCTTTGGGAAAGAATCCTTATGCAAGAACTCCCATAATTGGCATAGCACATGAGGACCAGAGCAAAGAAAGTATGTAGTCATGGAAGGACAAACATACACAGATTCAAGAAGCCATTCGATGAGAGAACGTTGAGCTTCGTGAACTCAAAGAAGATCGGGTACGACTGAAATAGGAAAGCGTATTAATGGATGGTGATATCAAAAAACTAGAGACCGAAATCACGCAAACATGTCACATCGATAGAAGGATAGGATGATACATAGGTAGCCATACCAACACACTAGAAGAGTGTCGCTAAGAATTTTTGACTCTACTACCATGGCTGCAACTGCACCTTATCAAACAAAGTAACCAGGGGAGCGCACTGCCTAAGGAAGACCGCGAGGTGCTGCCTGACAAAAGGGTAACTAAGGGAGGCCCGCAGACTAGATTGAAAGGTGATGTGAAGCCTTGCACCATGGGTGCGACCACCTGACTATTTGTAGGAAGCATAGTCTCAACACTGCAAGTAGTTGAAAGAGAGCACGAGACTATAAAAGAGTCTATATGGGAGTTGTGTGACAAGGAGGTTGCGTGCTTGATCAATATGTCACACGGGTCGCGTCCGTGCATATGGAGCCACGCTGCTTTATAGATAGGCTGGGAGGTGACCATTGGGGTCACTATTCATGATAAGAGGTCCAATTTAAGACAAAAAGGAGCAGACGACGGGCAATTAAGACAGGAATTAAGAGCTAGATTCGGGACGATCTGCTACAAAGAAGGTATTAATGACTTAGAAGTGGAGGGAATGGTCGAATTCAAATTCATGCGATCCTATAAAATCCCTTGGGCTAGCCTCGATGCAACACTTGGTTGTTTAAGATTTGAGCCAATATAGAGCATTGAGTGCCAAGCACTCTTTCCACCCTTGAGTCCAGTGTAGATACGACGATATCTGCGAGAAGTAGAGTGCAATTCGTGGAAGTTACCCCAGAGCCCCTATGATCCAGGAGGATCCTGGAGAGGTGGCAACTGCACCAGAGGTTCCAAAGTCAATATGCATGACATGACCACATAAATACAAGCAAACAATGGGGCCAATTTGGGTATCACCACAGAACCCACAGTTTAGTAAATTGTCAATGGCAGAGAAGGAAAAAGCTGTCACCCTTGAAACAGAGGAGGAGGAGGAAGATTTGCAAGCCCTGATCACCACAATTGAATCACGAGATGATGAGGTGGAGAATGTCTCCCAAGTGCCTTCGGCAATAAAGTTACCCCCCTACATCCCCCCATGGAAGGGGAAATGTTGGCATTATGTTTCTGGTATGGTTATATGTTACAGATGTTGTACTTGATGGAAACACTCATGGCATGGCTCTCAATATGATGAGAATTAAGAAGTACGCAAGAGAAAAGTTCATGGAATTTTATGCAGAGAAAAGTTTATAAAAGTTTATTTCATGTGGAGAAAAGTTCACGGAATTTTATGCAGAGAAAAGTTTATTTCATGTGGGAAAACTTACCTTTGGTGCATGGTAGTTAGTCCTTGGAATTTGAACCTATGGTTTTTGGACCATGGCATCTCGACAGATGTGTTGATCCCTAGTATTGAGTTGATGGTATTGGTTTGTTATGGTTTTGGCCCGTGGTATTGGTCCATGATTTGAGGAAGAGCTTGCCTATATAAAGCAAAGGAGATCATTTGGCTTGTGTATGCTTTTGGGTTGAATATCTTAAGATCTGAAATATTGGGTTATTGTTTCAAAAAGCTCGATCTATATGAAAGTGAAGTGAAAAGCGAATTTTGTGAAGGGTGATCTCTCGAGCGCTGCAGCTGTGGAAGTGAGGAGGCGTCGCAGGAGACGCTGCAGGAGGCACTGCAGGAGGTGCCGCAGGAGGTGCCGCAAGAGGCGCCGCAGGAGGCACCGCAGGAGACGCCGCAGGAGGCACCGCAGGAGGCGCCGCAGGAGGCACCGTAAGATTAGTTTTCTGTTATTGTGGATCTGGTTATCTGGGTGACTTACTGGTACTTGATGATCATTTGATATTTATGGATCCAGTTTGAAAATTTATGAAAAGTGGTCCTTGAAAGAAAAGAAGTAGGGGGTTGTAGCTCCCTTCCAGGAGAGACTGGAAAACGAGAGAGAGTTGTAGCTCTCTGCAGGTTGCAGCCTGCGTACTGGTAAAGGACTGCACCAGTACAAGACCATTGTAAAAGGAGTTTCTAATTTGAAAGAAGATAGAGACATATTGCAGCAGGTGGTTTTCACCCACATTGGGTTTCCACCTTATCTCTGGTGTTCTTTGATGTGACTGTCTGTTTTTCTTGTTCATGCTCATTGTTTTATGGTACTGATATGCAAAAATAATTCAAAGTATAAATAAGGAAGAATTGTTAAAAGGACTAGATAATACTGATTCACCCCCCCTCTCAGTAATATTTTCAACAATTGGTATCAGAGCAGGTCCTTCTAAAGAAGCTTGATCGCTTGAAGGAAGATCTTTCATCATGAGCAACTACGAGAGGGAAGCATCTATCAGGCCACCGGTTTTTGATGGGACAAACTTAAATTATTGGAAGGTAAGAGTTACTGCCTATCTTCAATCTCTTGGTACAGAAGTTTGGAACATCGTAGAGACAGGCTATGCTTTTCCTTCAACTACTCCTACAGATGCAGACGAGAAGAAGAAGTATGAAACAAATGCAAAAGCAGTCAGTACCCTATTAGGATGTATATCCCAATCGGAATTCATGAAGGTAATGCACTATAAATCCGCAAAAGAGATATGGGACAAAATTGTCACGAGCTATGAAGGAGATGAACAGGTAAAGCGTGCCAAACTTCAAACTATCAGGATTCAGTATGAGACTCTCAAGATGTATATTGATGAAAGTGTGGCTAACTATTTTCTTCGGGTAGATGAAGTTGTTAATTGTATGAAAAATTTGGGTGAAGAGATAAAAGAGGCTATTGTGGTTTAAAAGGTTCTAATATCATTGTCCCCCAAGTTTGAATCTAAAGTATCTGCAATAGAAGAAAAAGAAAATCTACGAATTCTTACTATGTCTCAGCTACATGGAATTCTAACTGCTTATGAAATGAGAAAGGGAGGTCCATAAGATAGAAGAGAAGTTGCTTTCAAGGCATCAGGCAAAGGAGATTATTATGAAGCAAGCCACGTCCCAGAAGAAGAGGAAGAAGAATCAAACTTTTTCAGAAATCTTCAAAGGGGTTCTGGAAGGTTCAGAGGTAAGTTTCCTTTTAAATGCTTTGCTTGTGGAAGAGTAGGTCATTATGCTGCAAAATGTCCTTATAAGGATAAAGGAAAGGAACCTGCTAGATGGAACAAGAAACAGAGTGAAAGTAAGAAAAGCTACTACACTCATGAAGACAGTGATGGTCTATCAAACAGTGATGAAGATGAACGAGGTAATGAATATAAATTGTTAATGGCATTTGAAGATGATGATTATATGGATGCTATAGATGTGGATTAATTTCATGAAGAAATTACTAAACTTAAGAGATGTATAGAAGAGAAGAATATGATCATTGATACTCTACAATTTCAAATTGATGAAAAGAAAAGACATCTTGAAAAATTAGAAGGTGAAATTGTTGGTCTTAGAAAAGAGATTGAGAAAACAAAAGCTATTAATCTCAAGTTTGTCAAAGGATCTGAAACTTTGGATGAGATTATCAATGTGCAGCGGTCTCCTCTAAACAAGACAGGTCTGGGCTATAATGAAGAAACTTCTCAAGCATCCACCTCAAAAAGTTATCTTGATGTAGCAAGAAGAAATGAGAAAAAGCACAATGAAGACC
>APFE030356081.1:0-10801 GCA_000404065.3 Pinus taeda
AAAACCATAAAAATCACAAGTAAACATGTTATACATTCTCCTTGGTTGTTGGAATTGTTGGAATCTCTACTAATATGGTCTATACGATATACTCCAACCATTTGTTGCAACATGTCTAAAATTGTGACAGTTGTAACATTATACATTATGCACAAAAGGAATAATATGACTTTGATTCCTTTGAAACTTTACAAATCTATCATGATCATCTCTAAGAGAAGAAAGTCTTCTGAATGTATGTGCTCCTTGAGATTTTCTTTTCTGCTGTTGATTTTTCTACATGATTGACTGTTATTTCTTATTGTTACTCAGTTGCTAGATCTGCTTCTTATTTCCTTGGATCTCACTTTTGCTACTAGTATTGTTTGCTATAAATTTCTTGGGTTATTCTTTGATATTTTTACTTTCATGCAAACTACCTTCACCCTTTTGAAATCCAAGACCAGATTTATCCAATGGTGATCTTTGGATCTCAAGAAAATCATCTAAGGCAATGGTACTATTCTCCATCTTTTGTTGCTTTCTCAAGGAAACCACTTCAGCTTCTAATTTATCAACCTTTTCTACCTTCACTTGACATTGTTTCCACATACATCCCTCAACTTTTTCAAATTCTACTAGTTTAAATTTTAAGCTCATAATCTCTTCCTTGAGTGTGGCCTCGTTATCATCATAGATCTACAATAATTTTTCTTGATCCTTGCATGCAATTGTTAGTATATAGATCTCATTTGTAAGAATATTAACATTATTCTCATCTTCCCTAGGTAATGCAACATGATCAAAATCTAAATCCTGAAAATCGTAATTCAAAATAAAATCATTAACAATTATACCTTTGGTTCTTGATCTTCTTCTTTCTGCACATTATTTGTTGAACCACTTGCACTAGGAAGATGAGGTTTTTGTGGCTCAAATTCCTAATTTTGAAGGTCATTTCTTTTCTAAATTTGTTTCTTCTTTTTCCACCCCATTCTGAAAAGAAAAAAAATCAAAATTTCACCAACAAACCCCAAATCTACTCTCTAGCAATCAATCTACAACCAAGATCCCCACTCTGATACCAATCGTTGGAAACCTTTAAGAACTACTGAGGGCCATGGGGGTTTAATCAATAGTGCGATCTATATACATTTTTTCCTTTTATTAACTTCACTTACTGAATCACAATATGTTAGAAGCAACTCATTAAACATCATATCATGTGTGCATCCCATAAACATAACTCAAAACCATACAAAGTACAAAACAATAAACATGCACATCAAATCAATCACACATGATATACTATAGCCATGTTCCAAACACATAAACAACTCCTACATAAAACAAGTGTGAGAATCACCATCAAAAACACTACTCAACAACATATAAAACTTCCCCAATCAAACTCTACTCTAGCAGCATCAAATTTGATCTATTCTGTAGTATGTTTTAGATATGCAAATGATTCTATCATTAACACTCATAGACTAAAGAATATAGGATCTACTCAAGGTTTGAAGCATAATATCCTTCTATAATACCTTCTCACTCACATACTAACTTCATCAATAGCCAAAAATCTCACAAATGCAAGAATATAAAACATGTAGCGAGAAATTGAGCTTACGGCTAGGATAAAAAGTGCAGATATTGGACCAAATCAATCCACTAAGGTCACTACTAGTCTACGAAATGAATTCACATCATGAGAGGAACTTTTCAAACCATTTGTGACCTTTTTCACTAATTCTAGAAGCCTCTAGGAATTTCCAAGTTAATTTCCATCTGAACAGCACGAGGAATGTGGATAAAATCCCGTGAAATGTTTCGATCACATGCTTGACACTATTTGAACTTGACCAGAATCTTTAGTCCCTCTCACATGCCTACCTTGATGTGTCTGGGAGTCTTCAATTGCTCTCATGAGCCTGCAAAGGAGTGATTGGGGTATAGGATAGGGGAAAACAATAACCTCTCAGCTCTGAACTTCTACCACCTGATGGGACATCTTCTACAACTCCTATGCAAGCATGCAAACCTCTGCCATGGCCTCTGACACATATGAAAGTAAATAAAACATGTCTGCTAAGTTGACGTACAAGGGCCAATACCCAAGATTAGCAAGTGTACCAACAAGTCCTCCACTCCCCATCAAAAATATGAACAAGTTACAACACATCTGAAAAAACCTGTAACACTCTGTAGCACCATCATCAATCCAACACATTACTCCAACAATTCATCTTCATAAGCATGGACATGAAGACCTAATGAATACCTAGTTGATAACTTCAACTAGTGTGCCATAAACCATCTATATCACATGTAGATTTGTATGATCAAACTATAGCATCATCATCTACCTAAGAAACATCAAAAATCATCATGACAGGTCCACCAATGCACATGCTAACTCCTCCATGACCAACATGTTATGATCAAGCCCCATCAATGCCATCATTGACCATCATTTGATCAACATCAATGTGAATACAAACCAACATGAGTGACATCATACTGTTGACATCAATGCCAACACAATCATCCTAATGTCAGCTATACTAGCTAGATGGAATAATGATCATGTTAACATCAATGCCAACATCTCCCACTTGGAGACTAATTATATAAACTCCATCTTCGCTTCACTTGATGGACAATTACTTCACTTGGACCTGGTTGTTTCTAGTCTTCACCATCATACTTGAATACCAATTGAAATTGAGTAGAATCTCATTTTCTCCATGGTTACAACTTTTTTTAACATATTTGCAAAATTCTAGCTAGTGTGTATATTTTCCAGCTTCAACTTTCCATCTTCCAACACTAACCATATGAAATGGTACGTGAGTTGTATATATTTAGTCTTGGAATGAAATGTTGAGTTATTTGAAAGATTAATGGAACTTTGGTTGTCATTGTATAACTTGTCATCTCCCGCTAGTTTCCCAATTCATCCATAATTTCTTTTAACCAAATTATTTATTTACTAGCCTGTATAGCAACAACATACTCTACTTCTACTATTGAAACTGCAGCGATGTTTTGCATTTTTGAAACCCAACTAAAAGTTGTTCCTCCTACAATAAACACACACCTTGTGGTCCTCCTCCTATTATCTCTATCACCTGCCATATATGCATCAATATATCCCTGTAAAGTAATGTTTGAACCACCAAAGCATAATTCTTAATTTGTGATACCTCACAAATACCTAATAATCCACTTCACTTACATCCAACTTACAACTCCCACTGCATGTGAAATATCAGGTCTTGTGCAGAACATTGCATAAATTAAGTTTCCAACTGTTGATGCATACAAAAATATACACATATAATGCATCTCTTCTTGAGTATTGGGACACATCTCCTTACTTAGTTTGAAATGGCTAGAAAAAAGTGTACTAACTGGAAAAATTTTACAGTGATTAAATGGGTGTCGTTGCCTCACAATGAGGAATAAGGATCCAACACAGCTGAAACAAGTATCCTATCGACAATCATGAAGATAATTAGGCTCCGCACCTAACATGATATTCAAAGAGATTATAAACTCCTAAAATTGTATCCTTAACATATGCATAAAAGTCTATGTAAATTACATGATGTATTTGTGAATCTATGGGGGTGATGTTCGTAAGGCATGGGTGTTAGGAAACCATGAATAACATTAATATAATAGTCCATATGTCACATGGTTACTCCAATGTACATGAATGTGTTGATGGTGCTGGACCCACCAACATGTCACGGGATCTCCCCAACAAGAAGTCCTAACTAGACCTCAGATCCATTTGGAGTAGGAGTCCCAGCAGTGGGTAGTAAATCAATGCCTTAACTATGATAGCACACATAGGTAAGAAATATATCCTTGTCAGAAACAAGTGTGTGACCTTGCAGTGAGTCAAGAGAGATGCATGGGGAGGTTCTAACACATGAAGGGGAAAAGGAAGTGTGCCCCTTAGAAGCCTATAGTAGTACACAACCTCGAATGAACACACGAGCTGAATGGCATCACAAGCTAGAAAGCCGAATATTCGACAACACAAAGTGAGTTAAACCAACAACACGACTTCAACAAGATTCATACAATCGCATATGAAATAGTTCATACACAAATGCATAAGTTAAACAAAATGCATTTCTAAAGTAACCAGAATAGTTGAACTAAAATAACAGCATATGCATGAAGACATGTTGGCTATGTTATATTATATAAAAGTGAAATTTCTATCCATACATACAACCATGATAGCCACTAGCCCCAATAGTGGAACATTACAGTCAACACCGCCTGATCCTCCAAAGAGATGTACTTGCCCTGCATATGGAGAAGCCAACGCTCGTCACAATACTCTCCAAGCCCTCTCTAAGCAATGCCGAGCCAAAGATTCTCTCCCAAAAGCATGGCCTATGAGTAATGAGTTCTATATATAGCAAAGGGTGGGGTGACCCTTGACATTCCCCTTTGACTCTTGCACTACCCTCATGACTCTTCAAATTCATTACATATAAATATTTACATTACATATGCTTGTTTGCAATCCACTAATGATACTTGGAATTTCACTTTACATCATGTTTACAATAGTAATACATTTTCCACATATACCCATGTGGGACAAAAATAGGCTTGAGTCAACCATACAAGACAAAACTAAGACTCAGATAACTATGGAAAGACCAACTTGTCGACATCCTCTCCGTGATCTTTGGTGACGAACTAATGCCAAGCTTGGTATTGTGCAATGGTGTCCATCTACTATTTGATGATGTCTTTATGGAAACAAACTCTTGCCTCCATCGCTTTTAGGCATACTGATTGGAAACCTTTGTCTATCATCCTGTAACATGTGCAGCTTAGTCCTAAGCACGGGAGGACAGACGACATATCTCTACATGTTCTCTACACTGATCTCTAAATTTGTGTTGGTGGCCATGTGTATCAAATGATCAAAGTACGCGTCGATCTCCAGTCGCACTTGATTCTTCTCTTTGGCTTCAGTGAGCGTTCCAATTGACGGGGTGTCATAATTTCTCACCAAGACATCCAAACTCTTGAACAACCATGCATACGAACCCTCAACATTGGTGATGAGTGGCGGGAGTTCCTCATATTTCTGGATTAAACTCTGGATGTGTGCTTTTTCCAATTTTACATGTGGCTTCATCATCTTGTGAAGGTGAAGTGGGGCTCCCTTGTACATCATTTTCCACGTCTGTACATGATCAACAACGACATGTATATCTATGAGTGTTCATGCTATCTTGGTGTAGCACTACTGATGACCATGTACATGGCAAACTTCCTTGTGCAAGGTGACAAACCTATCATATAGTCTCCACATGACTAGCTCAAGAGACGATACTTCAGCAAGTATCAATTTCTTCATCTATGCTCTAGTGGATCATGTTGATTTTTCCTCTCTTTGCCTGGCTACCTGCAATTCCTTAGCCATGAACTCATTTTCTACTATCAATAACTTCTCACTTGATCTTATGGCTTTGCCATAAGCCTTTGTAGCATCGGCTAGGGTATATGGATGTCTTTGTGCATCTGGCACAATCACCCGTTCTTCAAATAATGCAGGTGATGCATGCTCATCCGGGATGTGTGCTCTCCCTTCCTGTACAACTCTTTGTTGTGACTATCAAAGGCTATGTTGTACACATTTGTTCCCAAATCATCCTCAAGGAGAATTGCATCACCTTGTTCACTTGGGACTTTCTCTGTTGTTGGAGCTGGTGAAGCTGGTGGGGTGACCTCAGTTGCTTTTGGCATGAGGTTAGTGTTATCACCAAAAAATTGATCGTCTAGCCTAATTTATTAGATGGATCAAGGTACACCATGTGAATCCAATTTTACCATACTAAAATTGCTTTCACTACGAGAAATTACTTAATAAACCACCTTTTTTAAGTAATTAATAGTTAAACCCATGAAGAATAATTAAATGAATCATTATTTATTTGATTTTCTTCTAGGAATAATTAATTAAACACTAATTAATTATTATTCTTTGTTAATTTTGACTAAATTCCTTAGGAATAATTAAATAAATACTTATTTGTTTATTATTCATTAACTAATTCCTTGAGATGATAAATAAATCATTAATTTATTATTTCTATATAAAAGTTTAAATACTTTTTCCCTCCTAAACAAATATAATAAAATATTCCAAGTGGTTATTCCAAGAATGGGATCAATAATATTTTATTATTGCTCATTATTCAAGGATAACTCAACATTTTGTTATAAATATAAGGGTTTTCCATTCGTTATTCACTTTTGATTATTTTCATTGTTGCACTCACTCTTGTAAATTTGATTATTTTCAGTGTTGCACACCATAGTTTTTGTTGGGTTTATGCATTATAAAGGGGAGAGACTCTACACAAGCTAAAGATGTTTCAGGATAGCCAAGAACCCATCCCATATACGAGGACCGATAAAATTTATTTGTTCCCTTCATAGGTGTTATAATAAAATTATTCTTTACATATCTAGTTTCCATTGGATGATTTGAGTTATTACTCTTTCTTTTTGCTATTTAACTATGATTGTGGCATAGATCCAAACTTTGGCAAGTTTTGTTACTATTAGTTGCTACAAATATACAATGTTTAGTAGCCATTTATATTGTTGAGATTTTTAGTCATCCACAATCTTAAGTGGGTTCTTTTCATACATCTTTGAGAAGAAAACACTACAACAAAATTGGCAACTCCGCTGGGTTTTATACTTCAGATCCAGAAACTTGGGTGACCTTCGGTTTTCAGCTTAGGATTTCTTCCTTTTTTAATTCTATTAATGTTTCCTAACTTTTTAACCCTAGATCTATTAAATTTCTAACTTCCATGAACTTTTTGGTCTTTTCTATAGGTCACAGGAACCATCCACAACAAAGGTGGCACCCTTTTTCGAGATTTACCGAATAGAATCCACGGAGCATAAATCAAACTTTTTGGCCCAAAAAGTGTGATATAGAGGCCATAACACACTAAATAGCCTAAAAAGTGTAATCCCTATAGAGAAAGAGGCCGGTACCTACGATTTCTGGGTTTTACAGTTTTCTCAGATATGTTTATGGGTTTTGTAGAGAGTTGTTTGTTGGGTTGTTTGACCTCTATCTCATCTCACTTAGGCCTCAATCCACTCTAATTTACTTATCAAAGTTGAATCTAGCCCCCCACGGGGCTTCTAGTACGCCTCCACCTTTCTAGGAGGAGTATAGATGAGAGAGTAGTTTGAGTTTCTATAATGCTTTCAGCCACATTTTCCAGATCTGTACCCCTCTATTTTAGATCTGTTAAGATACGTTATTACCATCCATAGTTTGAAATTTAAACATGTTTGTTCATTTTCCTTAGGGTTCCATCGATTGCCCTAGGTGTTTCACCCATATCCTATCTTTTTGCAGCGATATTCCTCTATTGTTTTTTGTTGTTGTTGCACCAATTTCTAGCAACTTAGTGTCACTTGATCCGAGTCACACTAGAATTTAGAGCTCTTGAATGTTTCAATGTATTCTCCATTGGTTTAGCCACTAAACAACATAGTGTTTGCAAACCCATTTTGGGTGGGGTTCAGTTAATTTTTTTGTTGTTCATTCTCTGTTATTAATTTCAGTTTATTTTCAGCAAGCTTTTTTATTTTTTACAAACATCATTTGGGCTTAATCAATTAATACACTTGCGCACACAAGCACACCTTAAGCGAAGGGTGCTTGGTTTACACTACCAAGCCAAGACTTAACATAATAAATTTATCTCGTCGCATCGAGACAATGATATATTGTTGATCTCCCTTCCCCATTTCCATGTCACATGTGTCCTACCACCATTGCGCACCAAGGCATTTGTTGCGAAGACTATTAGGAATTCACCCCTAGTTTCCACTTGGGTATATTAACCATCCCCGACGAGTTCGAGTTCATAGCCCACTAAGTACCTACACCAAATCTTCTCCTGGTTCATATGATTCCTCATCTGCTTCCAACCCTCCTTCACCACATATCGTCACCATGTCTGGAACCATAGCTGGTGTACGAACACAACCTAGTGTTGGCTTCGGTTCTATCTCGGTGGTCACATCAGGCAAAATAGTCTCAAGAACCATTCCGACAACCTCCATTCTCCCCTTTATGGTTGGGTTAAGTCCACCAGATTTTAACGAGTTGATAAACGACCCCATCCACCATGATGTTGGTTGGCCCTCTATGATGACTAAGCTTCCCTCCAACATCCCAAAGTTTGAGGGTAATGTTAGAGAGGATCATACCAACCATGTCTCATCCTTCCACATGTGGTGTTCCTCAAACTCCATAATCGATGACTCCATTCGTCTTCGACTCTTCCAATGCACGCTCACAAGGGATGCTACAAAATGGTATGTAGACGAGCCCTCCACATCTCATTCCATTTTTGTGATGCTTGCTAAAGCGTTCATTTCATATTTCCAGTTACCTCTCTAATACGACACTGGTACGAAGCTATTAACCACATTCCATCAGTCCTCCACCATTCACCTTTCTGACCATGTTCAAGAGTGGTGTCGAAGGAGGAGCACATGTCATGGCCTGCCTTTCAAAGACCATGTCTATCTAGATTCGTTTCTTAGGACAATTTTATCAATCATTGGAAAATATGTCGCGTCCCATTTTCCTCAAACTAAGGAGAATCTCTTCAAAACACTTTGAGATATGATCTGATTTATGCATAATCAGGTTATGTCTATACCATCATTCCAGACCACCCTCATCCTGGAAGTGCCAATGCACTAGGGGCATCTCATGTCATTTACGGTATCATTGGATCCCTTTCACGCTCTTCGCCATATACCCAGTTGAGTTATGGATACCCATAGGGGGGCACCAGTTCCTCCAAAACTTAAGCCCCTCCTACCAATAACATGTTTTTAGGACCCCAACCCATCTATGAAATTGTTTCTCCTCCTTATGCATAGCCTAGTGCTTCATCCCGTCAAGCATTAGCGTCGTATCCTCCCATGCATCCTCAACCCCAATAACCACTTCCCCCTTAGGGTAAACTGTTTGCGCAGTAGAGTGCTACCAATCCCCAAAATTTGAAGAAAACGAATAAGGGGGAGGGTAACAAGGGCATCCAAGATAATCAAGGTACCAACCTAGTGAACCCTAGGGGAACTAGCCTAACACCAACAACCAACAACAGGGCAGTCATCCCAAGCAGAACAATGCTATTCATATGAACAAGCCTTTTTCATGTTGTGGTGTACATGGCCATTATACACATGAGTATCCTCTTTTAACCCAGATGCACAAAATGTGGGAAGTTGAAGCAACTTCGAGAGGTCAACAATCACCTTAGAATCCTGCACCACCTCAACTAGTAGTGCTCACAAATCCTTTTCCTCAGCAAGGATTTGTTGTTGCTCAGCCTCAGCTAGGTGAAGCAGCCCATCTCCCCCAACCTTCTAGTCCCGATGACTACCATATCCTTATGATGAACTTTGATGAGGTTAACCCCTCCAATATCAACCTACAAACTCAGTCATGTCAATATGAGAAGCCCGCGACTTTGTCTGCTACCGAGTCCAAAACCAACATATATGTTGAGCCTCTTATGACACCAAATGATCCTTTACAAATCCCTCAACCTATGTTTGATGGCATTCCTAAGATCCCAAAAGGACAATTACCCTATAATGTGGATTCTAATAGAGTTACCCATACAAACAGTATAGTAGATGACTTGACGCAATCACATGCTAACATGTGGATGCTGGAAGTCCTCCAGTTGTGCCCAACTCAAAAGAAAGATCTACTAACTACTTTAGGTGTAGTAGATCCTTCTGATGATCATTTTATTGTCTTCTCAATTGATACATCAGAGCCTCCCCTATTTCCTTCATCTATTGTTTTCGAGCTCCCAGTTAGAGTTCATAATGCCCTCATCTCTCACTGCATTATTAACGAAGGCACATCCACCTGTGTGATGTCCACTATTGTTTGGAAAGAACTCAAGTGACCTGAGTTTTCCCCTTCCACCATCACTTTACATGCTTGGGATGGACACTCCTCCCAGCCCCTTGGCATGCACCATAGATGTCCAGTGACCCCTCTGGGGAAGACAGTGCATGTCGACATTAAATTCATTAATGCCCCTTTGGATTACAACATTATCTTAGGTCATATTTATACATATGCCATGTTAGTTGTCACATCTGTAGTGTTTTTCAAGTATTGCTTCCCCCATGATGGGAAGATCATTACCATTGACCAATTGAATTACGACAAGCCAACATTTGTGACCTCACCCAAGTCCATTATCTCATCAATGTCTGATAAACAACCTACAACTCCTTCCACCAGTGTTTCACCCAGAGCCTATAAAGACTCATTGTTGGGTGCTTTCCCTAGTCCCCCCCCATCTTAGAGCCTACCTATATGAGTGTTTGCATGTTATAGGCATCAAGGGCCACCCTTAAGCAGTCGTCTGGTACACCTGATCAACAACTAGCTCCTCAGCACCCTACTATCGCTCTTCCAACTAAGACATTTGGACCCACTCCCCAGGACCTCCTCCATTTGTGGGTGCCTCTCCTATGTTTCCACCTGGAACTGTTCCTCGAGGTCTCAACCATCCAGGAGCTATTTCGTCGGGACATTACCCTGCATGCCAAATACCTTTCTTATTCCCCCCTACAAGAGTATTTTATGCCCCCGTGATGGCTTGACTAGTCCTTCCTAACATGACTTTGGGAATACCTGTAGGGTATATCAATCCCCCTGCAAGCATTCGTCCTGGTCAGCTAAGACCTTATCATGCTT
>APFE030356082.1:0-17080 GCA_000404065.3 Pinus taeda
TGAAAATTGACCACGTAACAAGTTTTTTACGAGAACAAAGCCCGTTATACCATAAAAATTGATCCGGTTCTAAATATGAAGATGCAATACATACCTTCTATAACAGTGGTACACCATGTAGATCAAAATATTTCTCCATCTGACGTATTCAATTTACTTGATCCTTGCCATCAAACTTCCTCATCTTGCTTTTTCTTGATTTTAGGAGCTTGATCTTGAAATGACTATACCTCTGTACTCTTAGATCCTTAAGTTATAAAACTATGAACTGTAGTAGTCCTCTGTGTCCTCTTTCCAATTCCACTAGTTTGACCCCAATTGGATTCTCCAATGAAAAGTTATGCGAAATCTCCCACAGTGACCTGATTATAGACTAATTTATTAGAGTGAACTTGTACGACGTGCCACATGTCCTTGTTTTTACCTTTCGCTCTAAACAATAAATACAAGAAACTATAGTCCATCCTCTTTCTGTACCTTCTAACGAAATTTCAATCTGATGCTCAGAGAGAAAGTTATGACAATTTTCCGTAGGTCACCTAGTTTGAATGTAATTCAGGATTCTGCAAAAAGGACCAACTTCCTCAGTTCATATCTCTGAAAATATAGCGCAAAAAGCTCTAAAATTCGGATCCGAGATTTAGCGCGATGTCTTCTCCAATGAGTTTATTTTTGGACTTCTGAAACGTCGGAGAAAAAAAAGTTATTGCGAAAATGCCATGATGACCTGTTTGGAGCAGCGGAACCCTAGAATCCAAAGCTCTGATACCAAATGTTATGAAACCAGCTCAAGAAAAGATAGAAAAGAGAGATCAACGCCTTAGAATTCAGCCTCTTCGAGGGGGCAACCTCCTTTACATTACATTAATGAAAAATTCTTCGATGATACAAATAAAAAGACCTCCTTTCTATATCTAGGAATCTAAGGGGTCATAACATAATCAGAGCCTACATAACAATAATAATGTAAGGGCACAATAATAACAATAGTGGGCTCCTATGGGGCACAATAGTAACAATATGGGCACTACATGGGTACATCAATATAATAAGTGGGTTGTACTAATAACAATAAGGGGTTACAGTAGTAGTATAGGGGCCTAAGAAAACCCTAAGTTGACATATTGAAGTTGATATGTAGGCTACAACATTATTTATAAAATATTATGGGCCATCGAGAACCTTCCTGCATGGTCTAAGGATGTTATTTTCCTCCCACACCAAAACATAATAATGTAAGGCCTAACCATACTATCCAATTCACTACAGAGAAGCACCATTCTAATTGAAAAACAAAGAGCATGTATGGTGATTTAGGACTTGTCTCATTATGCATGAGCCATAGAAGCTTCATTTGGAACTCATTCTATTATTTTCCTCCTCTTGTAATGTAAAATTCCCCAAAACCTATCCTCCTCTTAAGAAATCTCATATATGATTGGAGGTGAAATGTTAATGTTACAAAATTGATGGTTTGCAGTATCAATCTTAACCTAAACATTAATTTTCTATTTGTTTGGAAAAATTATTTGTTTATGCAAAAACATAAAGCAGTATAAAATAAATATGTGGAGGGCTTAAAAAATTCTGCATTGGGTTATAAAACTTCAAAAGGAATAGACGCATATAAAGTTATTTAAAAATTGCTAAAACATTTTTTATATTAAAATTGTTGTATCCATATTACAGAATAAGTGTGAACTCTTGCTATTTATGCATGCCTAAAGCATACATGTGCCATTTTCATTCTTGTTTAGAAAATCTGGTGGCACCCTATATAGATGTTGGGAGAGCACCAAAACATTGTAAAATGAACTATGAACTATTAAAAATAAAAATTGGAATTTAAAAAATATTTATTATTATACAAAACAATTTACACATACAATACAAATTCATAGATTTCAAATAATTTATACTTAATATCGAGGAAAAAAAATACCAAAAAGCATTTTATTAAAATTTATATATAAAATATTGAATATTAGAAAAGTCATATAATTTAAATGGCTAGTGAATATTAATATGTATCAATTTATAATAAGCATGAAAATACTTCATGATACATGGTTACTAAAATTTTAAAAATAATAAAAACCCACTAAATTATCTATTTATTTTAAAATTATTATTAACTATAGAAATAATTAATACATCACACACACACACACACATATGTGAACAAGATTCTTAACATGGAGCTTTACCCTATTGTCATGGAGACTTTTATTCTTTAAATATGCTTTGTTGCAATATCATGACTTATCAATATCACATTCCCAATAAAACCATGGGATACTTCATATGACACTAATTCATATGATATTTCTTTAATTAATCAATTTAATTAAAATCCTAAAAAAGGAATAACTACATTGAAGATAAATATGAACCATTGCTTTATGTGTAGTATTATTAATATTCTAGAATATTCCATGGATATTAAATCTCTATCATCCACCTATAACTAGCGATTTCACTACATGTTGCAAAGGAAATGCCTTAAGGCTATAGCATATAGTGGCATATGGAGTAATAACACAGATGAAAAAAGATGTGATATGTTATGTGATCTAGATGTTGCCTAGTTTGGAACTTTCCTTTGCAACATAAATTACTTGCTAAAAAAAGGTAATAAATAAATTTAACTTTACAATAGGTGCTTCATGAATGGAAACCCCAATTCCATTTAATAGTTATTAAGATTTAATTTATAAAATATCTCCTGTCAATGAAATAAATTAAATTAATGAAATTTAAAATGTAAACTTTGAACTTTGAAATTGATAATTGAATCTTTACAAATATGAATTTTACAACAGATATCTTCTTTGTTGCTAAGAGAAAGACCTTTGACTATTTACTTTCTGAATCCCACCTTGCTTTTGCACCTATTTCAGCCATAGTTTTATGGTTCGAAGATAAAACAAAACCCAAAAAGGAAATTTCATGGCTTTAAAGTCTAATGCATCCAACAATTTTTAGTTACACTGAGTTCATACACATAGGTTTGCACATATTTCAGCCACATGTTTAGGATTTGAGACAAAAAAAGTAAAACCACAGAAAGAGAATTTCATGGTTGGAATGATTGAATTTCATGGCTTTAAAGGTCTAATGCGTCCAAAAAAATTTAGTTAAATTGAGTTCATACACATAGGTTTGCACATATTTTAGCCATAGGTTTAGGATTTGAGAAAAAAAAAGAAAAACCACAGAAAGAGAATTTCATGGTTGGAATGATTGAATTGATAGAAATAACTTATAGTGATGGGACGAAGAGCTTGGGACACTTGAGTAGGACTTCATTGATCACATTCTCAGTACACAAAATTACATGTGATGATGGTGGGTGAGCTTCATCCCACTCCTCCAGTGAGCCATCTATTGCTCAGGATCCATGCAATGCCATCATTTCGCATATTGAATCGAACTTGAATTTGAACTTGAACTTGAAGTTGGTAACTATGGTTGAATGCAAAGATATTTTTTACTCCATACGGTTCTTTGTTCTATCGTTGTGGCGAGTTTCTTCTTCTTAATTGTTAGGGTTTGAAATCTAATGAATTTTGTTGATAACCCTGTTTTGGCTTGATATATTTTGGCGTCCCTTCATAATGGAGGTTTTCCTTCATAATGGAATCTAATGAATTTTTGTTGATAATCCTGTTTTGGATTGCTATATTTTGGCATTCCTTCATAATGGAGGTGCACATAAAATCACCTACATTGAGTTGAATGACATCTAGAAGACTCTTATTTATAACCATTTTGACAAACTTTTGTGGTAAAAATCAAATTTGAAACTAATTGTTATGATAATAGGTTACTCCTCATCACTATGGATTTTTAATGTTTATCATCTCAAGTAAAGTCCTACTCCAACCATGAAATAATGTTTCTATTAGAGTTATGAGTTGGTGATTTCAGTTAAGGAAACAATCCAAGCAAGTTATGGTTTGAAATCTAAGGAATTTTCACGGATAATCCTATTTTGGCTTGACATCTTTTGGCATTGCTTCATAATGGAGGTGCACATAAAATCACCTGCATTGAGTTGAATGATCTCTAGAAGACTCTTACTTATATCCATTTTGACAAACTTTTTTTTGGAAAAATCAAAGTTGAAACCAATTGTTATGATAATAGGTTGCTCCTCGTCGAAATGGATTTTTAATGTCGATCATCTCAGGTAAAGTCCTACTCCAATCATGAAATAATGTTTCTATGAAAGAGTTATAATGTTTCTATGAAAGAGTTATGAGTTGCTCATTTTAGTCGAGGAAAGAATCCAAGCAAATTTATGAGAAGGATCTCTTTTCACTTTATAAGAGGTTTCTATGGTATATTGGCCTATAAATTTAATTTACAACCAAAATTGAATCATTAAATTATTCCTTAAATTATAAATTATATTTTAAAAGGATCTCTTTTCACTTTAAAAGAGGTTTCTATGGTTTATTGGCCTATAAATTTAATTTACAACCTAATTTGAATCATTAAATTATTCGTTAAATTATTCATTATATTTTAAAATCCCAAGCCATAATGCAAATTACTAAGAATATTGTTTTTAATATTTGTAATAAAAAAATTGAGAATGTAAATAAACTATGTAATGTATCAAATTCCTGAGCGTAGTTTTCACACTCGATTTTTATAAAAAATATTGTTTCCTGTGTAACACTACTGTGACAATGGTGGATGTATATTATTCAATTTTTTTTCTAAACTATTGAAAAATGATACAAACCGTCTAAACATACACATATGCCATGACACATGGGTGTGTGTGGCGAATAGTATCCTTGGCCTAAAAATCAAGCCTATGAAAATGAAAGAGACCCTGGTCTTCCCTTTCTTTAATAATCCTCTCACTATTCGGATATTCCACGCTGGTCTTCTCTCTGTTATTTAGCATTTGGAAAATCACAAAAAAAAATTAATAATTATGAAACTCAAAACTTGAGCCATACTAAAATACAAATTTCTCTCTAGCCACTTTTTAACTGTTTTAGTTTTATTTTTTATTTATTTTTGTTAAAATAAAAATTGATAAAAAATTATTAAAATTATAAATTTAATTTATAAACTTTGAGCATTAAAATAGAAATTGATAAAAAATTATTAGAATTGTAAATTTAATTTAAAACTTTGAGCCATTTAAATGTTTTTTAAACTAGTTAAAACAACTTTTGTAAAAAAAAATTGTTTGGCAAATTGGGAAATGTGATAATTGTGTCTTTTTTAAGGGTTTTATGGCCAATGATAGAGGATTGTAAAAGGAAGTGGTCAATGGCTGCAGATTTAGAAAATTGAGCTGGCAATGGTTCAATCTGTTCTGAACTAGTAGTGTTTCTGCTGGCACGGCTGCCCCTGATTGCATTTTTCGTTTCCGTAGTGCCTGCAAGTGTTGGAACTTGGAAGGATGCTTTTTCTTGCAAGAATATTGGTCTTGTGTGGGCCGAATCAGATAGTGAGCAACCGTGCCTTATTCTTTGTATGCCCAACACTGATGGGTTTTCTCCTCTTGAGCAGTCATGCTTGGCAGACGGTTTCCCTCTCATTTATGTCGGATAGTCGCGATGTGAGTTACTGAGGATCCACAACAGGGATGCTTTTGGTGGACATCCCCATCTATCCAATCACCTTCGAAAGTTTGTTATCGCGGATGTGCGTTTACAATCCTCTCAGCAGGACGTGCTTTATTCTGCCTCGGATGCTAACAGCGAGTAGTGTGATGGCCAGGACAATCGTAGGTGGTCCTTATAGTGGTTGGCAAGACGAGGCAAGACGCTGTAATAGCAGAAGTGTATAGTTCATCCAGAAAGTCGTGGAATGTTAGTTTGCCTCATGGTCTGGTGATCAGGAACTATGAGATGTTTGTGTGCAACGGTTTCTTGTTTTGCTCGACGGTGCCGGGCGGCATCATGGAGTATCACGTCCGGAAAGGAATGCCATTAGCCATTGATCTACCTGATTCTGGATCCAATATATGTCATCGATTGGTGGCATTTGAATCATCAATAATGATGGTTGGAGGCATAGAAGAGAAACACGTCGTGCATTTAAATCATCAATAGTGATAGTTGGTAGTGATAGTTGGCGGCATAGAAGACAAGCACGTCGTGGCATTTGAATCATCAATAGTGATGGTTGGAGGCATAGAAAAGAAGCACGTAAGAAAGAAGTGATGATGTGGGAGCTTTTTCACAAGGCCTATTCTTAAAAGCTGATTTGGATGCAGCAACTATGCATAGAGCGAAAATACATCAAAGATCAGATAAAAGTTAATGATTTTAGTAGTCATTAAGTGTTGTAAATTTATGAGTTCTGATAATAGATCCACCTATATAGAATGCAATTTATTGAATTCAGTGTGGTATTGGCTGTGCGGTTGTATCGTAATTAATCTGTGAGAGAGAAATGCAGCTATACACCGAAGTCTCTTCTAATGTCTGAATGATTTCTTGGACCAAATGTGTTCTATATTTATGTACATGGGCATTTTAAATGCGTTAAAAGCTCTTGGGTTGACCTACCTTAAAATGTCTATTTTATTTCTGAATATTGTATTTTTAAACAATTTTCCATGTAAGATAAGCATAAGTATATATTGATGCATCGGATAAGTATAATTATATATTATGTCTTTTCAATAAATAATTACTAAATTAGATTAGGTAGGTTTTTAATATTTGTAATAAGAAATTGCAAATGTAACAAGATAATTACTTTAAAAAATTAGTTTCCTTATAAAATATTCTTATTTTAATGAAACTGGTTGCTTATTGCGATATATTATTATGACTTTGGTAATACTACCCCTTAATTCATTGCACTCATGTCCAAAGAGAGGTGGCCTTTTCTTTCCATTAATCCCAGAACTATGGGTTACACCCTACCCATCACCCTTCATAGTGAGACCACAACCCCACTTATCATAGAGCCACAAGAAATGGGTTTGATCTATAATGTACTCAAAATTAGTGTAAACTCTCTTCAGGACATAGGTTTTAATGTACTTTGTGAGCTCAAATGGGATGATTTGGTGTTATATTCTTTGTTAATTGCATGATTATCCTCTCGAGGCAAGAGGCAAGGCCATATTGCGATCATAGGGGATTCACTCAATGAACCTATGACCTATCACGTGCATTCACGACATATTAAACAATACCCTTCATTTGACTACATATTGGAAAATAACCCTAAAAACGACATTATTTAACCCCCTACCAATATAAAACCAATACATCTTCCCAATTTAAAAATCTCCTACTTCCAATAGATATTGTAGGTATCCATTTTTTCATTAACATTTTTTATACCCATTTATATTTTATCATTAATTTTTAGCTCCATTTTTTATAATTGCTAATATAAAAACCCTTCACCCCTTATATATCCTCCAAGATATTATGTCATTTTTAGCTCAATATAAATCCCTCAATATGAACCCACATGGTATGATATTGCTCCCATAGTGAAGCCCCCATGGTTGCAATTAGGCCCTCTAATTTCTTTTTTAGTAGATGTCTTCCTATGGTTATGAATCATAAAATTTGTCTCTTTTTTAAAATACCTAGTGATTACTCTTGTGGGATTTGTGAGAAGTTGAGTTCATTATTATCAAGTCATTGATTTCTAGGTTGCAGCCTTCATTCTCCTTGTTATTCTCAGGAAGCACATGGAAATATGATATGAAGTTTATCTCTTCAAGTATTTTATGAGTTCATTTCATAAGATTGCCAAATTCCTTATCTTTTGGAGAAGATCCTCCCACCAAGTGTTGAATGAAAAGGAGATATTTCACGACACTCAAGATAGGTGATTTGTTATTCTTTCGCAGCTTGAACCCCCCTAAGGACATAAGATTCAATTGGTTTTTTTGATATACTTGGAGGGCTCCATGAATATGCTGATATTACGTCCTTGGCATCATATAACACCCCTCCCCTCATCTGTGACCCCTAACAATTTTCATAATAATAATAATAATAATAATAATTCATTTTTAAGGTCATCCCCAAGTAAAAAACAAAATTGATGTGTGAGACCCCTTTTCTCATGGGAAAAGGGACCAACCTCTACATAGAGATTTGAGACCCCTTGATTTTATCAAGGCATATATACTCTTCCCCTACAATTTTGAATTTGCAGAAGAAAAATATACTCTTAACCACCCCCTCAACATTCTTCCCATTGTCATTACTCTTACCAAAATCTTCTCTTATTTATTATTATAATTATTCATAATTTCCCCTCATCTCATATTACATAAAATAATTTTCAAATCTTTAGTGTAAAAATAAATATTATTTATTAATCACTCTAGTATTAAAATTTACATTTTCAATATCAATTTAAATTAATGACATAGTTAAAAACCGTCGATGATGGTTATAAAAAAGCGTGTCGAATGAATATAATATTGACTATTATGCTACAATGTTGAAAAGAAAAATAATGGATTAAATGTCATACTATGATAATAAATGATAATTTGGTTATCGGAAAAGTTAACTCGCATATGGGTAAATCAAGGCATGTATCCATGTCAATACGTATTCAACCCAACATTAAAGCTAGCGTAATGTAAGAAGACATAACAGCAAGATGAACCGGTGGGTTTCTGGGAATCGTGATTAAGTGGACCGGACCACGTATTTGATAGTTGTGATTAAAATCGTTTGACAAATTCCTATGATAGAAGAGGGAAAGCAGACCAGGCGACGTATTTGATAGTTGTGAACAAAATCGTTTGACAAATTCCTGTAATAGAAGAGGGAAAGCAGATATCAGCGAGATGGATCGAAGCGACTCTGCAGATCGTGATTACGGCCTCCGATGCCAGAGTGGATGTGATCGTGATAAGGTCAGCAGCTGTGCGACTGCTTTGTTTGATTTGGGTTTTTTATTTTTGGTTTTGTCCACAGTGTTGCTGGTACTCTTCAAGTGTTTTTTGATTTTGAATTTCTTCTCGAAATATGGCTTAGTAATTAAAAATAAATCTTCTAACATACTTATAATTATGATTTTGCAAAAACATTTTCACGAATTTTTTTTTATTGCTGTCTTGGAGCTTCTATGATCCTTAAGAGATTCTTTTGGTGTAAATTACATGATGATGTTTCATTTGTCGACCCGTTTTGAACCAACTAGTGTCATTCATCGTGAGACAAGTTTAAGTACTGAAGACATAGTAATAAATTAATAAACTACTAGAAACTACTAGACTTAACCCTGAAAATTATGACTAAACATGATTGTATAAAAGGATGTAAATGCCTAGATAGAAATCTATAATGCTATGGTTATATTGCTCTCAACAAGAAGAAAATAAATAGATAGCATCATAACAACTCACGAGATGGACACCTCACTTAGAGCACTTGAACAAGAGAGAAACCCACCCACATCGAGGTGAGAGGGGATGCCAATTGATTGTTGGTAAGAGGAAACCAACTTAATTAGTGTTTGATATCACTAAGGCACACACTAAATAGTATAAAGTCCACCACTTGATTACAACTACCACCATTACAGTCTTAGCACTAAGAAGGTTGACTTTTGAAAAGAAAACTATAGAAGCAATAACTTTCGAAATCCAGAGGAGAGATGGGTGATTGAAGAGCACTTGGCCTATAATCTCCCAAATTTCCAAGATAAAAAGTGTTGGGTTACCAATTACATCTTGATAACACTTATTCGTCTTCTGCATCAAGTTAGCCATATATACCAAGGATATCCTCATGAGTGCCACGCAAGAAAACATCAAAATTGACTTTTCTGATAGCATGAGGTTTGAGGAAAAATTAAATAGGTTGATGGGATGGTTCTACCTCAATTTTTGTCCAGAAGGGTTGACTACAAAGATCATAAAGCATAAACACGTTCCTATTGATGTCTCTCTGTAGACTACATGTCCGAAGTGTAAATCCTAGTTGCAAACTTCATTGATTCAAGATGAAAATTTTGAGGCCATTAAAAGTGAAAAATTTATTATCTCACAAAATAGAATGGGGAGATTTGCAAGAGTTCTCAATATCGTGGTCTCAATTTCTTTACAATCTATAGGAGAAGACTGCATGGTTTCCACAAGAAAACACATGTACATATCATGGCATCTTTAAAGAATAGAATTCCCTCCTTTCATTGAATCGTATGATTTGATTCATGGGATGGATGGAGGGTGAAAAGCAGAGAGGAAGAGTCTAGGATTCAAGTCTGAAGTCATGGAGTAGAGTGAGACGCCTCCCATAGAGATTTAGCACATTTTCAATCATGTGAGAGGAATCAATTGTCGTTTCGGATGATTTCTTGTATTGAAGGCTCGAGAGGAAATTTATTTTAGGGGGAAGTTGTGGCATTCAAATTTCAGAAAATGATGCACTGTTTCATGTCATTCCCATTAGAGTATGTGAAAAGGGACAATGTTTTATTCGCTTGTGGTTCACAAGTGATTTTCTCTTCATATATATTCAATGTTGGCATGGATTTTCATGATGACCCTGACACGGGTCATCCCTTAGGTGTTAGATGGGGTCCCTTAGGTATGTATTTTGTTTGATTTGTTATGTTATTTATGTTCTTTGGTACCTTTTTCATTATATTTTTATGTGATGAAACTGATAGTAGTTTTCTTTGTGTTTGTAGATATGGGACCTTGCGGTTGAGAAATATTAACTATATGAGATCAACCTCATGGCGATGATCATACAAAAGTAGCATTGTATATTGGGTAGGTTCGAATTGCTAAGGGGGAACTAAAGTGGCACCAGATACCACAACAACATGATGAATTTCATGTAGGGATAGTTCCCACCCCAAGGAAGAGGGGGCCTAAGCAGAGCTTCGTAAGGAGAAACGTGATATGCAACATTGAGTATTTTGCCTTGAGGTGAGGGAAATTGATTTGCACCATTGGATATTGATGATTTTTTTGGGGATCGTAGAGGCTGAATGGGCCATGCTAGGTGAGGACATAGGGGACATGCATAATGATTGGTAGTCAATATTGGAAAGGGCGGTAGTGGTGAAAGTGACAAGTTGACTGATACTAGTTTTAACTTTGAGGAGCCTCATGAGTCTCTTGTTGGTGGTAGAGGGAAATGGGGATTTTCTCCAACACTAGCTCCTCCCTAGATGTCATATTGACATATGTACTAGGGGCAACATCCATTATGAGGATTTCCCCACTTTTTCACTATGGCCTATTTTTAAGTGCTAAGAGCACCTTAATGTATGTAAATTATATATTTGACACAGACACACACATATACATATGATATTTTGAGCTCTCATACTGTGTCTTATTGATGTGATGATATGTATGATGTGATGGATATTTATTATGCTGTGTATGTTTGACATGCTTCTAAATGAGCCTTATATGGTTAACGTTATGCTTGCTAGTTTGGAATGTGATTTCTATTTTATTGATGTCATGGTTCTTATGTCTTGGCCTGTGCGAGAAAGTAAAATGATTAAATATCCACAATAACAATTTAACATGATGGTACTTACAAAATGAGTGAGGATCACCAATTTGGAATGTGTGATGTAGTTGTGCAATGACATGCTGGGAATCAATTAATGAATGCGTGTGGGAATTGGAAAGGTGTGTGGCATCAGCCAAGAGCCCAATGTTAGCATTGTATTCATCTTGGTTACTGATAGATGACTAGAAACAAACTCTATTTCTATGGAGAGTGGTTTTATCAAGGATGTAAATAGCCTAGGATACCAAAGTTATGTTTTGCAACCATCGAGAAGTGCCACCAAAAAATTCAATGAAGTAAGTTAGTGATTAGTCCATCTGTCACACAATTAAATGAGTAGAGATTATAATACATGATAAATAGGTTATCAACATACAAATATTGTAAAATATGTACAACACGGTAATGTAGGGAGATATAGGGTGAGTCATTATGAGCACATTTTTTTGAGATAGAGCTGATTAACAAGGTCTTTGAGACATTTTCCATCTGGATCACTCAAGTTGTATACTCCTTTGAGGAGACAATTCTAGAATATATAGGGTCCCTTCCACAACGTTTCAAGATTCCTTAACCCTAAGCTTCATTAGAGACATCATAACATAATACTATATCTCCCTCATGGAATGAGTGGGGGGTTATAGTGTAGTTGGAGGCTTTGGATAATTTCTTGGTAACTTCATTATGATGGGGAGAGGCTCATCCATTTTCGTCAATGTGTTTGAGTCTTATGAGGCACTACTCAAGGGGAGCAATGTTAGGGTGCAGTTCCACTATGGTGCATAGTGTAAGGATTTCACACTCAATTGGGACTATTATTTTTATTTATGTTCATTTCCTTCCAAATATCTTCAATTATTTGTATGCTCTAGCGAATAAAAATAAAGCGTTCATTAATAGTAGCTTATCTTATAAAATCGTCATGAGAGAATGCGATTGACCATATATGAAATTGAGCAAATTTAAAGTAATCCGTGAAGTATTTGTTACCAAAGTTGGGAACCATTATGAGGATTATTGTTACCAATAGTCACACAAAATGGTTGCAAGTCAAAATAGCCACTAGTTAGAAACGATAACATGGACATCTATATTTCTTGGTACATTAATGTATTTTTTTTGTATGTGCACTCTAGGTAATATTTTCATTCTCAAATTCAATTGTTTCTAATGATTGTGTTATTGGAAATGTTAGGCAGTTTTTTTATTGTCATTTTGTTAATTTAGTTTTTCTGCATCAATGCAATCTGAAGGAGCAAAACAATCACTAGTGTGTAATAAGACAATTCACCTAGTGAACATTTGTAATTTCCTATGTGGCGTAGAATATTGGGGTAAACTAATCACCGCCTTCTTAACTTGACGAAGGTGTGAGAAGGAGTCATATTTATGGAGCAAAGTTTTGTTTTAGTCAAGATACATTTGGGGGAATATTGATTGCATTTCAATTTCCAAGGTCTCGGAAGCTATGAAACTAGTGATTGTGGAGGAATACTTTACCGCAATGACAAAAATATAAATGTTAGCAGAATAACAAAAGTAGCTTTTGAACTTTCTAGGATGAATAGAAAATCCAAACATGCACTCTATTTACATTGGAGAGAGGTTACAATCTTCCATTTTTAGTGGTTTCAATCTAATCATTGGTAATGTGTGTAAACCTATCACCTACGACACCATGGAATGCACAACCAATGTGAATCCATTTTGTTCCAACGAATTGAAAACGTTGAAGATAGGGAATTGGATTACATCATGCAATGGTAGTTACAATGGTTATGTGCCCTTGTTTCCCTCCTCCAAAGCACTTGAGAAAGTTTATCCACACACTTTCCCTATCCAAAAAGGAAATGAAAAAAAGCTTTATAACTCCCATTATAAAATCTCAAACTTAGTTATATTAAGAAAACTATCATATCACTTATCTTTTTCACCCTTTAAATTATATATGCTCTAAAAAATCAGATTTCAACCTAAAATCTCACAATTTCCATGACATGTCATTGCAAATTACACTACCCCATAAACAAATATAATTTCATTAGTATTTAAGTAATATATAATAAAAAAATGAAAATAAATTTAAAATTCAATAAAAATAACAATAATCTATATACCTTATCCCCCGCCACCCCTCCATCCCTCCCCCCCTCTCCCCCGAACACACACACACACACAAATATATAATTAATAACCAATATTTGCAAAATAAAATAGAATCTCATTTAATATTTAACTCTATTTTGGAAACATTTTATGAATATCTTTTTGTTCTAAAGAATACTTATTATTCATTGCTTATTTACTTACTTATATAATTTCAATTATTGGGTAGGTGCTAAGCTCTCATGCAACATTCATTCATAAAAAAAATTAATATGCTATGGGCTAGTATCATGGCTTATCAATAACTCATGTCTAAAAGTCCATAACTCATTTCATATGAAAATTTAATTAAAGGATAAGGAATATTTATAAATGCACTTGCTATAAAACTCAACCTTTGATTTATGTATACTAATAAGAGTATTTTAGAATATTGCACCGACAATAAATCATACCATCCACAAAATAATTATTGATAATTAAATGAAAAATTGACAAACCAAAATTCCAAAATAATATGGCTATCAACGTCATTTTGTAAAAATGAAAAGAAAGTTTTAAACCGCATAGCTAGCGTTCCCTGTAGCTTAGTTTAATTATTGAACTTTGAAAAATACTAACCAACTATTTATGACATATATTAGATGGTTAGGCTCCAATTTTAATTATTGAACTTTGAAAAATACTAACCAACTATTTATGACATATATTAGATGGTTAGGCTCCAATTTGAAATGCGTAATGAAGACCTTTTTTTTCTTATGCATATTATTTAATACTTATAGAAACCATTGAAGTCATCACATATTATTTCATGTTCTTCATCAATCAAGAACAAAAAATTATAAAAAACGTATATGCTTAGCATGTTCACCCATTTTAAGAATATACAATTGGAGATTTGTATTTGCTTAGCAAGTTCTCCCATGTGTAACTTTATTATTTATTTGCAAATATGATTGAATGTTCATCTTTGACCAATTTTTGCAACAACAAAAAAAACACGTGGAACCAAGGTGATTTTAGTTATAACATTAATTGCATAACAATTACTAATATTTAATATAATATTAATAATGATGTCATTCAAATTAGTGTTAACTGAAATTTGGTGTATTATTTGATAAAGATACTTTGAATGTTTAATATGTATATATGTGTGTGTGGGGGGGAGGGGGTGCCATATTCAACCATTTTAAGAATACACATAATTGGATATATTGGATATTTGTATTTGCTTAGTATGTTCTCCCAAAATGTAATTTAATTATTATGTTAAAATACTAAAGATACTAAATTAGTAAATTGCATTTAAAAATGAAGAATAATATTTTCTGATTTTATTGATTTTAAGTTAAAAATGAACGTCTATTATTTGACTGTTGGTCATGTGAAATCAGATTGTCTCCACAACCATTTTAATATGTGTATGTGTGTGTGTGTGGGGTAGGGGGGGCATATTCAACTATTTTAAGAATACACATAATTGGATATTTGTATTTGCTTAGTTTGTTCTCCCAAAATGTAATTTTATTATTAAGTTAAAATATTAAAGATACTAAATTAATAAATTGCATTTCAAAATTAGGAATAATATTTTGTGATTTTTTAAAAATGTGTTTGATTTTAAATTAAAAATGAAGGTCCATTATTTGGCTGTTGGTCATGTGAAATCAGATTCAGCCTCCACAAAACACCTTTAATATAGATTCTTCACTTGAATATTTGAAACATATATTACATTGTTAAAAGAAATTCAACCCATAACACTACATGTAAAGCTGTAATTGTAATAATACATAAGAGAAAGAATTAAAGTGAAAACTACGAAAAAAAAATAATACTAAACCAAAACATTCCAAACCAAACCACCCATTAAACCTTTAATCCTTAAAAAAAAAAGATATAACTATAAAAATCATTAATAGTGAAGAATTGACTAAAATTAATCTTTTAAATATAAAAAAATTTACACACAAAATTAACTATATCAAAAATATAACATATTATTACAATTTTTTTTTACTATAGAATAACTATTAAAAGAATCAAATAAACTATTTCTAAACTAGGAAAATAACCCAACCAATTTAAATAAATTTGTTATAAATGCAAATAAAGTATTTCTAAACTATGAAAATAACCCAACTAATTTAAGTAGATTCGTTATTTCTCATATTTAAGCTATTAGGAAGGGGTGAGTTGGAGGGGTGGGTTAATATCTTGTTAGTAACATTTCTATTAAAATAACCCAACTAATTTAAGTAAATTCGTTATTTCTCATCTTTAAGCTATTAGGAAGGGGTGAGTTGGAGGGGTGGGTTAATATCTTGTCAGTAACATTATTTTGAAGAAAAGTTGAATCCGTAATTCGTCTCCTATCAGATCCGTTTGCTGGATGGTTCAAGCACTCCGTACATTGGGGCCCGGCGGAGCAATATAGCTAGCAATAACCACCCACTTGCTGTAGGTTGCGCATCGTCCAAAGTAATTTTATATTTGATGTCGATTTGTTCAATTAAGCTATTGAGGCCACATCAAACGTTTCGGCTCCTGGAATTTGTTTGTGAATAATAGGTAATTTGATTCCATGGATTTTCATGCATCTTCCATGAGATGAGTTGGGTGGTGATTAAGAGGTGGCAGCCCATTCCAAATAATAAAACATTTCGCGACATTCACAACATAGAGTGCGGGCAAAGCTATATTTGCTGAGAAGTGAGTCAAACAGACACTCCCCCTTGTCTTTTCAAACCCTGGAATCTGCTATGTGGCACTTCAGCAATTTCCGAAAATGATTCCACGGGATGAGAATCGAAGTTTAAAAATATATATATGTAAAATAATTTCGGTAATGTCGACTGTGAAAAATCGCGTATCCCGCAGTGGTAATCTGCATAGCCGGCCGAAAAGTACGCAAATCCTGCGTCATAGAAGATCTTAACTCTGAGTCATGAAAACATAATTTAAAGACACTTTTAAAAGGCATAATAAAATTATGAGAACACTATATAAACTCAAATCTATGTAATCAATCATAATCAGACAATTTACTTATTATTTTTCGGAATGAAATACATACATACCGCAAAAACTAATTAACAGTAATGAAAAAATTATACCCATCCTATAATCCAATGAACATTAACTGCTGCCATAGATATTAGAGCCAGCCAACTGCCCACCTCGGCCGGAGTTTCAAATCCCTTGATCGCAAAAATTGGCTGTGCTCATCAATTTCTTTCAAAAGGAAAAATTTGGCTGTGCCATAATATTTTGGTATAGTTTGCCATAATATTTTGGACTATACAAGTGATCACAGACGACTTGACAACTTAGTCCCACTCCATAGTCATAATATTTAATATAATATTTTGGACTATACAAGTGATCACAGACGACTTGACAACTTGCTCCCACTCAGTCATAAAAAAAAAGTATTGATGTAAATTCCTCTTCCTCACGGAGGA
>APFE030356091.1:0-22095 GCA_000404065.3 Pinus taeda
CATCAATAACAATAAAACATCAAGAGCATTCACACATTAACACAGTATGTATCCCGGGGAAAGCATCTCGCTAAAAACCCCAACTATCTGTATATTAATGATTGAATCATGTAACATTACAAAGTACAATGCTTATCACAAGCAATCTAGTACCAGCTCCACCTGTTACATACAATACAGCTCAGATCTGAATCAATCACTGGCTCAAATCTCTTCCGCTGCTTGCCTGCCTCCGCTGCTCAAGACCTGCACAAGAACCGATGATAATTCCAAGGCAGCCACATCTTTCCTTGGCTAAATCACGTGAGAACAAGCTACAATGTGGGAAAACTCATTGGCATACTCAATCCCCTGATTTGTGCAAGATCTGGTGCACAACTATAGTCACCACTGATAGCAATCTGATTCTCTAACACCTGTCCCTGCTGAACTGAACATGCACTGACATGCAACTGAGTTAACTGATGTATTCATTAGTTGTATTATGAGTTAATAACTTGTGAATTAATAATAACTAATTCACCCAACTCATCTCTAGTATATTTTCCAGTTAGACTAAATACAACCAGTTTAACAAAGCTAAACTGAACACAACTCCATCAACTGCACCTCCAGTCCACTAAACTCAACTCACTTGAGTTCTAATTGAAGTCATGCATGCAAATATTCAACTAACCCATAAGAACCATGTATTTCCTTCATGCAATTGCATGGGCCACATCCGTAGCTCGAACTGAAGTGCTCCAAGAGAATAAGTCAAAGTTTATAGTCTAAATATTATTATGAGCTAATAATATTTGACTGTTCTATATTTAGACTGAGCAGTCACTCCACTGTGGTGTCACTCCACTGTGGTATAAAAATAGAAGTCCATCTATCTTTTCCAACTTGATCAATCATCCATAAACAGCAACCTGCAATCCATAGACATGATCCATATGTCTAAAAATAGACTTGCGCCAAAAATAGCCTGCGGGCCCACTTAGTGAAGGCGATTCTTTTCACCAAGCTCCATCATCTTGTTGCAATCTCAACAAAGGCTGATTCGGTGTTCAAATCAGATTGAGGGGAAAACTACTGAAGGAAATACCCATTTGGAATAAATTTCTGATGGTGGAGGAAAGTTTAATTTATTTCCAAGAAGCGAGTATGGAAACGTAAAATGCTAGTGATGGGGGAAGGATAAAAGGGGGAAAATTCTACTGAATGAGTGACTGGGATTTCGCTGAAGGATGGATTTAGAAGACTCACGAAGTGCTAGGGAAGTAAGAGCATAAAGGAGGGCGCTAATAGAAGAGAAGTGGCAGGAAAGGGCCATGCAAGCTATGAAGGTGCCTGCAGAGAGAACACACCAAGAAGGAGTGTTGTCGAAGGGTCCAGAAGGAAGAGATGAGATGACAGAGAACTCATAGAAAGGAATAGGGACAGATCATCCAGGTAGAAGCACATAAGGTGGTAGGAGTACTCCCTCCCCAGTTGTGGGGGAGGTGTCTAATGTAAGTGGTCACAATAATCCCAAGGAAGATATGGACAGTGATATGTGTGATTTGATGAGACAACTACTTGCAGAGGACAACACGCTAGATGTAATCAAGGATCTGACCCCCTGAAGCTCAAGCAGCATTCACCCCAACCTTCCCCTGGTACTTTACAACAATCCTAGTAAATTTGTTGCGAAGTTACGTAAGGAAACATAGATACATAACATGCATGTTAGATATAAAATATATTCTATTACCTTTAATAGTAGTGGGAATAACAATATTAGTAATCTAGGATTGCAAGGATCTCAACAACCAAGGACCTAAGGCTTTGTGCTTTTAGCACACACTCATGTCAGAATGGTAGGATCCTTTACCAGATACTCAAATTTGTTGGGACGAGAGAATGAGGATGTGGAGCAACACTAGTACCTCTGTGAAGCGATATGGAGAGCTCGCCAAATTCTAGACAACGTGAAGGTGATCGAATTCCAGACCACCCTTAGGGAGAGAGTTCTAAGATGGTTTATCAAATGGGTAGAGCTAAACCTGAATCCAATAATGGATGACATCAAGAAGAGATTTTTACAAGAATTTAAGCTTCGACAGACAGATCAACAAGGGTCGTGAAAGCTATAGGAGATAAAATAACGAGATGGAGAGACTGCATGGGAATTGATGTAGAGGTTCAATAACACAAATGGCAAGCTAAGTTACCCCATATATCCCAATCACTAAAGGGATTGTTTTATTAAGGCACTCCTATCCCTTACCTGGACGCCCTTAACACTACAAAAGATTGAGACCCTACAATATGCTCTGGAATAGGTAACTCGCATTGAGGCAATGACAGGGTACCCACATCGGGGGGTGCAGGGTCACAAAATCCGTCAATCATGGTACTCTAGCACTAGATAGGTAGCTTAACAGAGAGATTGAAATAATTACAACCAGTCTGCCCAAGTGCACCCATTTCTTGGTCAAAGGTCACACTGCCACTGAATTCCTGAGGATAAGAGGCACGAATCCTACATCAGAGCCCGCCGGACAATCGGGGGCTCCGCCTACGACCGGTGTTGTAGCGATAGGATCACAAGGGGAATTCCTAGGCTAAAACAAACCTGTGTACTGTGAGGTTTGTAGGAGCTATGGACACTCACCTCGATTGTGCCTGATATTACAAAAATATTTGACTATACCGAACAATACCTATTGTGAGTTATGTGCATCCATGACTCACCACGTCGAGTAGTGTCGAGCATTGGATGCTCTGGCAGAGAGGGTAGATCAGTAAATGTTCAAAATCAATGAGACCACTCGAGGAGGGTGAGGAACGGGAGGAGGAACGACAGGAGAAAGAATAGGGGGTAGGCACCTCTATGATGCCACAACTATGACCAGGAGGGACATGTCACCAAAGATTATCCTCTTCGAAGAATACCTTGGTGTTATCAATGACAGGTCAATGCACACACAATAGATGGCTGCCCTGAGTTGATCACAAGATGGGAAGAGCAAACCAAGAAAAGGAGAGCTAAATTGATCAATGCAAAACCGAGAGCTACTAGAATAATCCCTCTATCTGACATAAATATAGTAACTAGAGGAGGAAAGAATATAACGACTGATCAAGGTGCACCAAACAAACCACCGATTGTTCGAGTAGTTTCCCCAAAACAATCTTATGATCCTGGACAATAGAAATGATACTATCAGGAGGTAGAAAAAATGTTTGAATATTTGGTGGAACCCCAGAAGGACAAGATACCAAATTTAGAAAATCCCACTGTGTCTGGCCCAATTAAAGAATGGTTCAAAATATTCTTGCACATTGTCAATACCAATCATATGTTAGGAGAGCTACGTAGGAGTATGAAATTAGTTCTACCGGAAGAAGAAATGGGGGGAGAAGGAATCTCAACAAATCTTCTAGAGAAGCACACGAGGAGAATCCGAAGAAACAATAAAATAACAGGCGGGGAGTTCTGAATTGACACACAAGTGGTAGGGCTCCAAATCAAAGACACAACATTGGACCTGGCTTCAAACGTCAACATTTTTCCCAAGAAAACATGGGAGGCAATGGAAAAACCACAATTGAATTATTCACAATACAATTGCAGATGGCCAACCAATATTACATTCTTCCCATTGGGAGGCTAGAAGAGGTGGAAGTAGATGTCACAAGGGTGAAAATGCGCATAGAATTTGAGGTAATAGACATAATGGGGGACAAAGATACTTACCTAGCATTGCTCAACATCGACTGGGCTTATGAGAATTATGTTGTCATTGATCTCAAGAAGAAGTTGATGATCTTTTAAGTAGACATGATGTGGTTAATACAATCGTTGGATCCATATCAAGGACCAAGATTCATGATACCAGTAGATGACTAGGATGAACCTAGGACACTAGACCAGCCATACCGATTGACAGCTGGGAGGAGGGAATATTACATCAATCCCATGATGGAGGGGTCAATCAACTAGAGTATACAAAGCTCAAAGGTGGGGTTCGAGGCTATGTGGAATGCATAATAGTAAGGAGGATATGAAGTCAATACAATACATTGTGCTACAATATGTCACATCAATTGGATTGGGAAAAAGGTAATTGATTATCCTACTTTTCATGGCATAGACTCAGTATATGTATATCTAAGTAAAGTTGATAGAAACATAAGGGAGAGCTACAAGGTACCGTTGCTGGAAATTGCACTGCAAGCAACCCCAAAATAGTGGTGGGGATCTCACCACAACACCATTCATGATTGGGACAAGGTCAAGCAAGCCATGAGAGAAAGATTCAAGCAGGAAGGGAACTAGCAGCGAGAAAGTGTAAAATAGAGGGGGGACTCTGATCCCCAATAACACCTGGAATGTTGCACAGATAGATGGAACAATGAATGGATCCCGAAGGAGATATGGGTACACATGTTTTTACAAACACTAGGTGCAATGTCGCAGGCTTCGTATATACAAGAAGAAATTCGAAGACAAATTGGGAACTGGTATACACTAGCTGAATAGTTCCGTAGCATTTTTTCATTCAAATATGGTGACAGATGGCTAACTGAGGCTCTGTATGCCATCAAATAGATACTCTTCACCTTAGAACAATTATGGGAAGGATGCATTAACGAAAAGTTCCTACAATAATTTTATGAGTCAAGGTACCCAGAGTCCATGGCTTGTGGAATGGTAAGCGCAGATCTAGAGGAGGATGATTTACAGGACTCAAGCACCTGACATTTAAAGAGACTGAAGGGGAAAGGGATATTTAGGGGGGCCCGGTAATAGATGCTCTCCACTTACTCCCAGTGAAACTCTGGATCCATAACATCGGGATAGAGGATAAGCCAAAGATGTCATCTATAGGGGAATACTAGGATGAGTACATGACTAAGGAATTTTTTATCAGCTATGCGAGTATGAATATTTATTCCCAGCTTCAGTCATGTAGTTAAAAGGAATCAATGGAGATATCGGTGAAATGAAAATTGTGTTAAAGCTGGACGCCAAGCCCGTGAAGCACAAACCATATAGGTTGAACCCAAGAGTAAAATAAAAGGGCAAGAAGGAGACATATAAAATGTTGGAGGAAAGACTCATCTTTCTGGTAGAAGAAGTAGAATGGATCAACCCAATAGTGATCCAGAACAAGAAGGATGCCACAAAGATAAGGGTCTATGTGGACTACCATAACCTCAACAACGCTTGTGTCCATGGCTCATTCCCCATGCCTTTTAGTGATGAGGTATTGGATAATGTTACAGGGAGGGGTATCGAGGAAATGTAAAGAACATGTAACAATTGCTCATCACACTCAATCCACTAGACTATCTAATACTGTCATCCCATTCATATCATCACAGGAGACTATCTAGTTGTTGATCATTCATTCAAAAATTTAAAGAGCCCATAAGGAACACAAAAATACAATATGGAACCCAAAATGCTTCTTTCATTAATTGGAATATAAAGAGCATGTGATAGAATACAAAAGGTTCAAGGCATGTTCATCAAATACATAGAGAATAATTTTCATAGAACATAACTGATAGGAATTAATATAAGCAGAGCCAAGGATAGCCCTAGGTCTTCTACAACTGATCTAGCTCTTGGGATCCTACCTTGGCTCACCCACTTCATCACCAACCCTTCCTCATGTTTTATCTTACCTTTTCTCCTTTGTTTTTCATTCCCATTGCTATTTCCGTTCGAATGACTCTACCCTTGACTGACTTCTATTTCCCCTGCTTGACTACCTCTCTCCTCTTCTACCACCTTTTCACAACTATCCATTCAACTCCCCGTTCCTATCCCTTTCCTTTAGATGTCAGCTCTGCAACCTGGACCATTGTCCCTACCACTTATTCTTGAAATTTCTTCCCGCCAACACTCAAAATTCAAAACCAAGGCCCCAATAGGCCCCGGCCATAGTCCTTTGACTGGTCCCCGTCTGAATCTATATCCAGTGTTGTCAGCTTTGTAGCTTCTCTTCTTGGGGTCTATGTCATCATTGGTTGTTGTTGTGTTGACTCCTCTTGCGACGCTACTACTTTTGCCACTTCTTGTGTTGGTCCTGTTGTTTCTGCTACGCTCTGGCCTTCTTTTCCAAATGAAGTCCCCAACTCAGGTACTGCGACAATTGTTTCCTAGCGGAAGCAGTTATAATATTTCAATGTCGTCTGCCAAATGCCTATGAGGGTTTCTGCTTGTTGGAGAAATTTTTCCACTGATGCGGAGTTTGGCTGCTCAAAAAGAGTGTTTTGCAGGCTGTTCCAATGTGCTCCAACATCATCACATACCTCCCTCCTGCTATGTTCTCCTAAATTTTTATTGCCACTTTCAGAGACTACATTCACCAGTTCTTGGAGGTATACATGGATGATTGGATAGTTTACAGCCTATTGAAGAAGCATGCCAGCTTACTTAGGGTAATGTTTGATTGGTGTAGACAACGACAAATCTCCCTAAAACTAAATCAGTGTATCTTTGCAGTTACATTTGGTACATTGCTGGGCCACATTGTTTGCAAGGATGGTGTTTGTGCGGACCACGTAAGGGTTGCGGAAATTGTGAATATGGATCCACCGGCCAATGTGAAGCAGTTTCAATCGACACTAGGCCACATAGGGTATTATCACTGATTCATCCTTAACTATGCATCCATAATCGTTCCCACGGAGAAGCTGCTCAGGAAGACAAAAACATTCAACTGGATGGAGACATGTCAAGCGACATTGAACATCCTCAAGGAAAAGTTGGTAACTATCTTAGTATAGCCGGACTGGAACAAGCAATTCCACGTACCTATTGATGCATCGGGCATTGCACTAGAGGCAGTGTTGGCGCAACCAGGGGAAGGGAACTTGGATCATCCAATCTACTTTGCAAGTAAGAAGTTGCCAATGATAAAAAAGAACTATACCACGACTGAGAGAGAAGCGCTAGCCATGGTATACTTCTTGCATTTGTTTTGACACTCTTTACTTGGAGCTCCATTCAAATTCTTTATAGAACATTCGACATTAAAATACTTGGTAAACAAGTCAGTTTTAGAGGGAATAGTCTACAGGTGGCTACTTTTGCTCCAGGAGTTTACATTCGAGGTTATCATTAAACCAGGCCAGTTGAATGTGGGACCGGATGACATCTCTAGACTAGAATTAGGGGAAAACAGGGGCTCCTTAGATGATAAACTACCAAATTCTGATTTATTCCACATAGAAGCAATTTCTGACTACTTGGAGGAAATTACAACTTTTGTAGCCATATGATAATGTCCAAAGGGACATACGACGATGCCGAAGAGACATATGGTGGTATGAGTAGCTGACTATTAGCTAATCATAGGAAATTTATATAAGCTAGTCCTAGATCAAGTCTTGTGGCGGTGTCTCCTCCAACATGAACAATAGGATGTCCTATGGGAGTGCCACTTTGGAGTTGCGGGAGGGCATGTTGGGGGAAAAGAAAAAGTGAGGAAGGTCTTGCAAGCAGGGTTATGGTGGCCTACACTCTATAAGGATGCCAAAGAATATGTAGAAGGCTATGATGTGTGTCAGAGAGTTGGAAAACTATCACATTGATGTGAATTACCACTACAACTGGTACATATAGTGCAAATCTTTGAGAATTGGGCGGTTGATTTTATCAGGCCGATCAATCCACCAACATGTCATTCTCACGCACAATATATCGTCACAACTATTGAATATCTCATGTGATGGGAAAAGGTGGCAATAGAGAAAGATTGTACATTAGACACAACCGCCAGGTTCATCTTTGAAAACATCATATTTAGGTTTGGATGCTCAAAACGCCTAACAAGTGACCGAGGGACTCAGTTTATAAATGCGACAGTTGCATCCCTACTGCAGAACTTCCTAGTCCAACATCATAAGAGAAACCCATACGCCCTCAGGCTAATGGGATGGTCGAAGCATTCAACATGGTACTAGAAAATGTTCTAATGAAGATGTTTTCAAGAAGTCAAGACGATTGGGATGAATGTGTACCGGCCACACTATGGGCGTATCGAATAACAGTCAAGTGCTCACACAAGAAAACACCATTCCATTTGGTATATGGATGGGAATCCATGGTACCCTTTGAATTTGTAGTATCGATCATCTTCATTTCCAAAGCTACAAAGTTGATAGATGATACATTGCTACAGAATTGGTTGGAGGAATTGATGGAGTTAGGTGAAGCCAGATTTCTAGCAGAATTCCACCAATTTGTCGAGCAAGCAAGGCATAAAGCATGGCATGATAGGCACATTAAGAGAAAAATTTTCATAGTTGGAGGACAAGTTTTATTATATGACATCAATTTTTAGAAGTTCTCAGGTAAGTTGTAGATGCATTGGATTGGTCCATTCATAGTCGCAGAAATCAGGGAGTTCGGAGCGGTGAAACTTGCGCAACTAGATGGAATATTGATACCAGGATGGGTGAATGGTGCATGCTTGAAGCCTTTCTACAAACACACACCTAATCTTCTAATTGATGAGGTCTCTAAAAAGGGCATGTAGGTAGGTTTAGAGTCAGTAGGAATAAGAAATTCAAGTAGTCAATCCATTTAAGTTTCGTTTTCTTTATTTTCCATACAATAATATCACATGTCAGTTTAGTTGCAGAACCTATGCCACCTCATTGCAATTAGTTGTGGTCAAGGAGGTCAGTCACACATTTTACATGTCTAATCCACCCAACTTAGAGTATTTTCTGTAATAATTAGGCAATAATACCCCTGTAAGGTAAATTTTTGTAGAATATTTTCTCATTATGGAAAGAGTTAACCAATAAAACCACCATCATGGTCACATTATTACCCATTTTCTCCACTTTGTACGTTTCCCGTCATGCGTCATCCAAGTTAGGTACATCTCAGCCAGAGGCCAGTTAACACGATCGAGTCTACATAGGGAAAGTTGTTGTAGTCATTAGTTAGTGAATCTAGTCAAAAACGTCATGTCGAAGATGATCTACTTAATTTGCATGGCTATGCAGGAATTTTTAGAAGTTCAAATTCAGGTGACAGAATTCTTCGAGTCTCGGTTCGAAACTCAGCAACGTTGCTCAGGGACTAGCTATTGGCCTCGTGTAACTGTTGTATATTAGCGATGAAAAACTTTGATGAGGATAATCTCAGTTCCAGAATACAAATTAGATGACCAAATTAAGGTTATATAATCACTGTATGGTAAATATTATAAGGCCACATTGGTAGACAACGATCTTTCATATAATTTTCAGTTTCCAGAGCTCAAATGATACGTATATACAGAGGAAGTGTCAAAGGGTTATGGCACAATGGTGACAAAGATCAAAGGAACATTTTGATCACTTCAATGGTTTACTTTGATCAACTTGAGGAGTCTGCCAATTTTCAGAACGTCTTTTGCTGCAATGCAATGTACTAAACTTCTCATGAGCAGGATGCATGGTGGCTCACTCTAGTTAGACAAGGAATATATGATTCATGTGAAAGACATTCAACACCTCACTGGAGTCTCAGCAACAGGAGATGTAGTCTCGACAATGTTCCAGACCGGATCAAAGCGAGCTAAGAAGGAGGGGGATAACGATTATTACACCAAGTATAACACCAAGCGTAGTGGCAAGGGTGCCAAAATAGATTTTATCAACAAGGACCACATCAAATTCTCTTGCTACATCATTTCAGGGAATGTAATGGGGCACTTCTCCAAAAATGAGTGCACGTTGGACACCATATCAGTTGCAGAGCACTATTATGAAGGATCTTCGCTCAACTGGTCGGCATTCCTACTGAATGAGTTATTTGAAGCTTGCAAAGTTCTATACAGAAGAAGGAATAATTTCATTTTGCAGGTATTTGATTATGAATTTTACGATGTGGAAATGGTTCCTACTAAGAGGGAGGAACCTTGCAGAGATCAAATATGAGCAGCCACTAGCACTCAGATACACACCATGGAGGACGTTCGGGGACCCCATCATTAAAGAGATCAACAAGGCATACTTTAAGGACTAGGACCAGAATATCCTAATGACCATAAGGGCAGTGGAAAGAATCCCAAAAAAATTCCTCAATAGCTACTTGCAGGAAATCTGGTTTGGGGTAACCCACGACCAAACTTATATCAGGCCACAATGTGTCCATCCGTAGTCTTTCAAATGAGGTTGCAGAGGTTCACATTATCATAAGGGGCATTCCACATAGAGGTCATATTGTGGCCAAGTTTTGCCTACGAAATTACAGATGGCCAGTTCAAATACTTGTTCGGGGGCATGCAACTACAACCATAGACAAGAGACATGGTAGGAAGTAGTAGGAAGAGGGGGATGGAGGAGGATTTACAAGCAATGGTCTGTCAAATGGAGCAACGGATAAGCTCCCTTAAGCAGACAATTTCTAGCTTCGTGAGTTCATGAGGTATGACTCCCCAGTCCGGTCTTTTTCAAGGGTTTAATTCATTTAAACTGATCATAACCACTCCCCTCATTGAGGCTATAACTCCTCGCAGTGCTCACAGTTGGACTGAGCCAACCATCCCCAAACCCAGGTAGCCCAAAGGTGTAAAGGCACCAACGACCAAGAAGAAAAAGATAATTTATGTTGTGATTATTGTTGACCTCACCGGGGATGGAATCCAGTTAGCATCGACCTCCCTAATTGTTAAATAACACCCACCATCCACCTCTATGGTTTCACCTAGGTCGTGGGATCCCTCCTCCCATACAACTTCCACCTCCACAACCCTGTCTGAGGAAATTCCTCCAGGCACCCACATAGCCATAGACAAAATGGAAGTCGAATCAGCTATCCATTCCACCCAGCTGCTAAACGGGGTTGAAGGCCATATTGTTGTTCAAACCTCTCTGGTATATCTATTTCTAGGAACGAGCCCACTCTCGGGCGATGAACCATTCACCTCACAACCACAACCAACTACAATCAAACTGTTTGAAGCCACATTTCATTTAAATTTCCTTGTTGTTCAAAAACCAATCATTCTCCCTCCCACTCACTAGTTTCTTGAGACCACGCAGCCTGTAACTTCCCCCAAATGCCACTCATAAAAATCCATTATTAGTGGCCAGCCCCTAGAAAGAAACTTCCCTGACCCATCAACAATGCAACCAGAGAACCTTCAGCACTGGTCCTCCACACAACTGTTTGGATTTATCGAACAGACAGCTCAGAGGGTTGAACAGATCCACAATGACCTGGTCACCAAGTACAAGAAGCAGAAGCAATAAATCGTCGCTATCATGGCAGACCGAGATCATCTTCGATAGAATAATAAATAGTTGCAATCGCATGTCGACCAGGTGGTGTCAAAGATAAGAGCACTTTGGTCAACAATGGTTGATTTAGTAATTAAAGCACTTGAGGATTTTTCAACCATCACATTGGTCGACTATTGCGACCATATTCAAACAGCATGCACAAAACTTGTGGCCAACAACAAGGAGTTGAAGAAGAGTTTAGATACGGCCAGAGTAGTGTTGCCTGATATAAATAAAACCTGTATCGTAGAAATAGAGCATAAACTCAACACTGCCACTACCCTAAAATATTCGCTAACTGATACCCTGGCAGATGGGTATGTGCTGTTGGAGCAAGTCAATGATTGGTCAGGAATATTGGCCATGAAATATTAGTGAGTCTATCCACTTCGCCAACAACTCCAACAATGCATCGCTAACAGCAAGACCTATAGGCACAAAGGCCAACTGAAGAAAATTGATGACGAGATTGCCTCTCTCGAGGCCAAGGTGTAACAAATTGAGGAGGAATCCACCGTAACAAAGAAGAAAAATTGGGACCTAAGGCCCCGGGTCCATAAATAGGTTAGAGCACTATGGGAGGTATGTGACGATGTCGAAGAATAGTGTAACAACTTGAAAAATTCCCAACTCGAGCATCCGAACTCCACATCAGCGGCCAAATTTCTCCAACAAGTAGAAACCCTCATAGGCATCTGGAATATGAGATTGGAAGATTATAACCACTTCCACCAAGAAATGATTATCGCAGTACCTGAGTTGGGGCCTTCATTTGGAAAAGAAGGCTATAGCGTAGAAGAAACATCAGAACCAACACAATAAGGGGAAACAACATCATTTCTACAAGAGGAGGAATACATAGAACAACAACTAATGATGACAGAGACCCCGCCAGGAGTAGCTACAGAGCTGACAACACTGGAGATAGACTGACTCGGGGACGAGTAAAAGGACTATGGTCAGGGCTTGTTGGGGCCTTCGTTTTGAATTTTGATTGTTGGAGAGAAGAAAGGTCAAGAACAGGTGGCAGGGACAATGGTCTGGGTTGCGGAGCTGATAGCCACAGGAAAGGGACAGGAACAGGGAGTGAACGGGCAGTAGGGAAAATTTTAAGGCTTGGAGTTTAACTTAAATTTTAGAGACCTTGGCGAATCTTATAGTAGCTAATATGAAAATGTAAAATGTTTGATCATACTTTTATAAAAATATTTAGATTTTATAATTCTTTATATTATTTCTATATAAAATTTTGACGATGTCTAAATTAAAATAATTTTATATTCTAAAATTTGGACGAATCACTTTTAGAAAAAATGGAAATTGGCGAATCTTTTTTTGTAAAAAGCATGGAAAATTAGCCCACCTACGAATATTAGCCCCTAAAATTTTCCATGACGGGCAGTTTCAACAAGGTGGTGGAAGAGGACAGAGGTAGCTGAGCAGGGTAAATAGAAGGAAGCTGAGGGCGAAGTTAGCTGAACGTAACTGGCAATGGGAATGAAAAACAAAGGATAAAAGGCAAGAGACAACATGAGGAAGGGTTGGTGATGAAGTGGGTGATCCAGGGAATGATCCGAAGAGCCAAATCAGTTGTGGAAGAGATATGATTATTCTCAACTCTTCTTGTGTTCATTCCTATCAGTTATGTTCTATGAAAAGTATTCTCTGTGTATTTGATGAATCAGCCTCGAGCCTTTTGTATTTTGTCATGTACTCTTTTCTATTCAATTAATGAAAGAATCAGTTTGGGTTCTGTATTGCATTGTTGTGTTCCTTATGGGCACTTTAAATTTTTGAATGAATGATTAACAACTATATAGTCACCTATGATGATGTTAATGGGATGATAGTCTTAGATATTCCAACACATTGAGTATGTTGAGTTATTGTTGCATGTTATTTACATTTCCTCGATATCCCTCCCTGCTCCATCTAACTTTAGTCACAAAACACCTCAAGTGAGACTCCTTTCCCTCTAGGTAAGGTGAAAATGCAGGTGTTGTCCTAGACTACAATGAAGCCTTGTTGGCCCTTTGAGCCTGAACCCAGTGTCTCTTCCCGGTTTTCATTTTCATGCCAACATCCACCTTGATACGATGGTCTGGATTAATTCCAGGGGTGAGAGAAGGGCTCATCCACCCACAGGCCGACCCGTTGAAGTATAATTGGGGCTACCCACTAGGTGGGATACCCTTGTTGGCCTCTTATAACAAGTGAGTGCAGCACAAAAAGGTAAAGGTAACTTTGTGATCCCCCACTCCCACTCTCTGGTCATTCTTTCCCAACCAATCCCAATTCGCCATGTATCCCATTCACTCCTGATGCCACCACCGTCCCACGTGTCCCTCCTTACTATAATGTATCCCACTCCAATTCCATTTTCTAATAGCTCCTCTATAGTTCCTGATGTGAATATCCCAGTTTGTTACCTGCGCAAGACCTCCCGCTCAAAGTAGACAAACCACCTAAGAACTTCCTCCCAATGTCACTTTCATTTGCTCATACGGGCTCTAGGTAACCCATCATACGACCACCTATGATTTTTGTTTTATTAGCTCCTTAAAATGAAACAAAAGGTGCCCGAAACCCCTAAAACCCATGAGGTCAAATCCCCTTCTAGTGTTAAACCCCTTCTAGGCATCGAGAGCCAAATTGTAGACCTAGCATGCCCTTACCAGCTTTTCGACCTTTTCTTTGAGCTTTTTGAGGCCATATAAGGGGGGAAGACACCTTTCAAGTTGTCGATCCATGTTTCTATTTCCAAATCACACCCTCAGCCCATCACTTCCAAGATTTTATTTCATGGCTCACTACGACATACCTAGATGAAAATAATAATTTTTTCTCCACCTTGGGAGCTAAAATACTAGAAGTAACCCCTGAATTGATTCAGAAGGCTCTAATTTTCCCTGACTCCCCTACAATGAAATTGTTTACTAATGCTACCCTAACCCATCACTTTGTTACTCTTCCTCCCAATGAGCATCAATCCTTCTTGGACTAAATCTTTGCCCGAGGAGTCAAATCCATGCCCCATGATGAGTCTTTCCCAATTACCCTCTTTAATGAGTCTGTTTGACCCATTCTATCTGCAATTACATGTTTATTGAGGGAACACAACTCCCATATGACCAATAAGGCCATCCTGAGATTTTTTACATAACATGAAGCAACCTTGTTGTCTACTCGATATAACACTCTACCTATCTATGGCCATATTCTTCCAACTTCATTACTATCCTACCACTTCTTACTTACACTATTATTCACTTATGTTCTACATGTTTATGTATACCTACATCGAAGAGTTCAAATGTTTGGGCCTTAGCATGATTTCTCATAGCAAACAATGAAATTTTGTCCCCAACTGGAATATTTCTATTAGAAGAAGACTTGACATTAGCAGGTACTCTCAGTTCATCTCAACCTTCATGGCCATTATGCATAGGATTATCCATGGGGACTCACCACCTAGAATCTTCCCTCAGCAAAAAGAGCTCCTCCAACTTAGAAAAGATGCTATGGTAGGAGACTGGTACCTTTGTGAGAATTACACAGATCTTAGGGTTTATGGCTATGAGCTTCATCCCTATCACCTACCAGTGTTCATGCCTATGAAAATATTTTCCCTTGAGTTTATTCGACAACTCCTCAATGTAGACTTGTTTCACTTTGCACCTGCAAACAAAGGGTATATCTTTAAAATGGGATAGCTTGTGGGTCTTTTTGTGGTGAATACAAGAAAGGCTTTTAAAATAGTTGAAGCTTCACTTGAAACCATGGATTTTGAAAAGGGGGAAATTTGGCACTATGATCCCAAGGGCATCATTCCCTAAAGGAGAGAAAAGATAAAAGAATCAACTTACATACATGATCCTAGGCCCGAAATTGAATGGAAAGTTAATTTTGATACATGGCCTCTTAATATAGAAATGGAGACCCAATCCCTTGTAATCATGGGCAAAGAATCAAAGAGGACTATTGGCCAAGCTGGGGATACCGAGATGGAAAAAGCACACATAAATAAAAAGGTAAGGAGTCAAGGGTAAGAAGAAGAAGACATTGTGATCCAAATAATGGAAATAGGAACAAAACGACCTAGTTTTTATATTACTTTATAGGATCCCCCACCAGCTACAACTTCATCCTCACCAGAAGTAATGATCCCATGCCTTGAGGAAAGTGCAGCAGCCACTGGATCTAGTTGGCCTATAGGAAAGACCATTGAGGAAAACAACAGAAAGGTTAGGGAGAGAATGAAACGGGTAATGGATTCCCAATCAATACCTCACCACACACGGTTGTTAGCTTCTATGGACCTGGAATGTAATGAGATGAAGTTTTCATTACAACACCCATCAACACAATCATTACCTTCAGGGCCTCAATTTAAAACCTTGGATGTGTCTCTGAATTTTGTGAGCATCCCCTTACTAGATAAAATAATCTTTCATAAGTAGGTGGGGGAAATGTTGTATAATGATCCCAACAAAAATTCCATGACCATTAGCAAAGCTGATACATTATTAGAAAAGGCTTCAAGTAGTGTGAAATTGGACAAGGCCAATTCCAAAGCCCTACATATATAGAATAAGGGTTTCGAGGAGTTGATAATCAAAATGGGGGTGAACCCTGAAGACAAGATAATAATAGAAAATCTTCTTCAACAATCTCAGAAACAGATCCAGGGATTAAGAGACAAGTTGAAGATGTCGGGCAGTGAACATGTGCAAACTAAGGAGCTGGCCCAGGTTGAGTTGGGAAAGAAAAGTCTGATAAAAGAATTGGTAGATAGAAATGATGAGATAGTGGCTCTTAAACAACAAGCAAAAATGAATTCTCATGTGTGTGTGGTGGAAGTACTTGAAGATCCACAAAACCCTACTAAGCATCTCACCAAGGCCTTGACCAGACTATAACTCTCGGAAGGAGAGTTGAAGAGGGCGCAAAGAGACTTAGTCTCCTTAATGCCAGAATGGATTAGAAAGAGAAACAGTTGGAGATTGTGTTGACAAATGTTGAACTCCTCAACAAGAATATATATTTAGCAATACAGGAGGTTATTGAGATAAAAACAAAGTTGAATGGGAATATGTCTCTTTTGGAAGCAAGACAACTAGTATGGGATGATACTATTAAAGAAATGAACCACAGGGGGGAGAATGTAACATTAATGCATGAGAAAAGAGTTGCAAGAAAGGAGTTCGAGTAGTTCACCATGGATGCCAAAGAAGAAGGTGAAAGAAATTCCTTATTACCAATATGTTTATTCACTTTGTAAACAAGAGGCCAACTGAGGAGTTAAGGCCCATCTACATATTAGATAGAGTCAGCGTTGTAATGGAAATATCTAAAGTAGTCTTGAGAGAGGAAGCCAGAGTTAAAGTTAAACAATGTCTTGGAATAGAATAAAAGAAGTGGCTTCATTCAATGACGAGTTTGACAGGGTAGTGCAATCTAGGTTACCCAACTGTTGAGAACCTCATGGGGAGTTGCTTTCTTGGGAACAATACAGTCAAAGGCTAGTAGAAGCTAAAATCAAGGCCGATTTGTCTCATGAGAAAACCGTCACTCTCACGGGGAAAACAATAGTGAATTTCATGAAGAAAGAGTTCTAACTACTTCGAATGGTGAGAAGTATTTTTCATCATAGGTTGGATTACTCTGGTATAATCAATTTAAGGGTTAGTTATCAACGGTTCAACTCTGCCCCTCGTCCACCTTCAACATTATTGCAACAATGTGAGAAGTTCGCCAATCCACCAACCATCTGAGTCGTCGATCTGTAGGCACAACACACTCCACAACGTGCTACCTTGGCCCATCATCCTTAAAAAATATTTCTCATCATGTCAATCCTAACACCTTATTTTCATCTTTTATTTTACTCAATTTTTTAAGCTTTATTTTTCTTTGTTAAGTTGTTACGTTTCAGTTAAGTACAATTGTGTTATTAGAAACGTTGAAGTTTTGAAGTGCTTAGTCATCATGAACAAATTAAGAAGAGAATATTTTGTAACAAACTCTCTCTTTCTTAGAGGGCCTATATGAAAATTTTTGAAAGAGGGAACAAGGGTTTATAATTTTTGGGAAAGAATTTTTTGGTTTCATGAGGACAATATTATGGATCTCTATGCATGTATGTTTCTCTAGATATTAATGCAAGAATTTTGTTGATTTTGACTTATTGGATTTGAAATATGTTCCTTTCTCTACATGTTTTTCATATATGTTGAATGCTCATCTTAGATTTCATGTCAAGTCTGTCAGATGTATTTCTCATAAAAATATAGATTCATTTAGATCAAAGTGTTAATGAATAATGCTTGTATGGATATGGAAATCAAGCCTTTAAAAGCGCACCATGTATCTTAGCATCTCATAAACATTTTCCTCACTCTCATTTCTTTGTAAATTCGGATGTATAGAATTCTTAAAGTTTAATCTTCGTATGATGGATTTCGCCTCTACTTTCTTATGTAATTGCCTATGTTTAAAATAGCTTATTAGTTGCAAGCTCCAATCATCATTGGCCACCATAGATTAATGGATAATATTCACGTGCATTCTTATGTGTATTAGTTTATATGTTGTATCTCTTATGAATGGTTATGAATCAATTTCAATTGAATTCTATGGAAAATAAAAAGTGTTATGAGTTTCAAGTCAATTTTGACAGTACTTATTAGAATGTCTTAGGCATTGGTCTTCTCTCAACCTAGAGGCTATCTCTAGGAGCGACAACATCTTCTGGCATCATTGTCAGGGAATGGATTAGAGAAAGTTTCCCTGGGTATGACATTCTTACACTCTTTTATAAGATGAGAAAAGATGTGTGGGTTGTAGATTTATCACCTTGGCGACTCCACAGTCCAACTATAAGTTTAGCACCCTAGCTTTTAAGAGACCCCATGCCCACTCAAATACCTCTCAGCAAATAACGAAATCTGTATTTGATCTAGAAATACTAATATATAGAAGGATTTGGATGGAAAAAACACCAAATACTGCTGCTACTATCTCCTCATTTCCTAAAACATCCTCATCTAGCTCACAAAATGCCATAATTCATTGCTTCGATTTTTCTCCTAGAGTCCTGGTATATCCTTCAGAAAGTGGTCAGATATTTAGTACCTCCTCCCTAAAATTCAAGGAAGAAGAAGCTTAAATCAACACTCCTTATTTATCATTCCCTCCCCTCTCTGAGGTTAAGGAGGTTAAAGACATCCCTGAGAGCATTCCTCCTCAAAGTGTGAATAGTTTGTCAATCTACTTTTAGTTAGTTGTCCCGCAATCTATCATAGCATAGAGACTAATAATAAAGCTAGCACCACGATATCTGATCTAGATTGATGTCCCAGGTTTCATATTAAAAAAATATGCCCCCTTAGACCTATCTCAACCTTTGATTGCTATGACACAAGATTATCTCAAACTGTTGCCCAGGTTTAATGGAGAGGACAACATATCAACACAAAGACATGTAGAAGCTTTTTGTGCCTTTGCAAAAAACTTAAACGTTGAGCACCTAGATATAGTGTTGAGGCTTTTTGTCCAATATTTGGATGGAGAGGCTAGGAAATGGTTCAATTCCTTGCCAAACGCTTCCATTACTACTTGGGAACAAATGCAAAATTATTTTAGGCAGAAATGGGGGGAAAAGAGTGATCATGGATATATTCTCACTAAGTTTAATGCTATGAAAAAGAAACACAATGAAGACATCTTAGGGTTTATAAAAATATTTAATAAATTATATAATAGTCTACCTACCGAAATCAAATCTCCACAGGAGGCTCCTATACTGTCTTTGTTGGGGCCTTTGAATCAAAATTTTGTTTCACACTCCGAGAGAGGAAGTCCCATACTCTAGACTAGATTCAAATTGATGCTTTCGAGGTAGAAGAAAATTTTACATCAATCGGGAAGTCGAGAAGCAGAACTGACCCCAAGGAGAAGAAAAAGGGAAAAGAGGAAGAAACTTACAAAATTCATGGAAGAGAGTCCCAAGAGCAAAAGCTAGAGGAAATGGATAAGTTTATAAAGAACTTATCAAATAAACTAGTAAAAATTGTAGGAATTTACAGGGTAAGTTCCTCAGACAGAACACCGAAGGACACCGCTCACAAATAGATCACAGATCAATACACTAGTATTCTTGATGTGGTTAAAACCCTCAAAGAGGGAAACAGTCCACAGCCTGAGCCAACGTAGCCACTTCAAGAAATTTATTAATAAAAGAATGAAAATTTACATAAGATTCTCTCATGAATGGTTAGCCTACAAATGACCCTCCATGCTCTCTAAATAGAGATCATGGACCAATTGGGTGTTAAGCCACAGACCAAGTGTTGGTAATACCAAGGAGAGAATGAACCATCAGACCACTTCATGTCTAGAACATATCGTGACCATCGGATTGTAAGTTACAAAAGTACATAGTAAAGAAACACACTTTACCTAACTCTACACTAGACCAAGTTATACTTAACTATTTCCTATGTGTCGGAATATCCTAACATCGCCCCTTAAGAACAACATGGGATAGAATTGAAGGATGTACAAATATGACACAATAGGAGAAGGAAGGAGGAATTAGAGCCTATCCCCCCTTATTGACAACTCCCTGAACTCCAACCATAAATTGAATTTTTGTAAACTTTGCCTCTGTGAGAGCTTTTGTAAAGATGTCTACAACTTGATCATCTATTGAACAATATTGCACTTCAAGAACATGGTTATGAATGAGATTTCTAATGAAGTGCATGTGCATTTCAATGTGTTCACTGCGTTGATGTTAGACTGGACCTTTGCATAGTTGAATGGCACTTTGATTATCACACCAAAGTGTAGCCGAATGTTTCTGTTGAAAGCCAAAATCTAATAGGATCTGACGAAGCCACGGGTCTTCCTTACTATATTCTACGGCACCACGATACTCTACTTCTGCTGAAGAAAGAGAAATGGCACTTTTCTTCTTACAATCCCATGTAATAGGTCCTGAACCAAGAGTGAACAAATAACCTACAGTAGACTTCCGATCATCAGGGTCACCAGCCCAATTGGAATCAGTGAAACCAACCAATAGAGGAGATGCTTCTGCACTGTAATGAATCTAAAACTGAAATGTACATCGAGCATAATGAAGTATTCTTTTAGCTTCTTTCCAATGAATTTCATGTGGGTTTTGCATAAACCGAGCAATAAGCCAACAACAAAGGAAAGGTCAAGACGAGTATGGGTTAGATACAAAAGTTTTCCTACAAGTTGACAATATAAGGTAGCATCAACTTTAGGGGAAGTACAAGTGACTGAAAGTTTGGTTCTAGACTAAAAGGGAGAAGGGGCTGGCTTACAGTCTTCCATGTGAAAATGGCATAGAATATCACAGGAATACTTGGACTGGGAAAGGGAAATACCTTCCTTGGATTGCAAGACTTGAAGACCAAAAAAATAATGCAAGTGTCCTAAGTATGTCATTTCAAACTTCCTTTTAAGGCTGGACTTCACATGGTTTATAAGGTTTGGATCACTACCAATAAGGATAAGATCATCAACATAAAGAAAAAGAATGATAAGATACTTTCCCACTTTCTTGGTGTAGACAGTATTGTCAGAATGACACTTAGAAAAGCCAGTTTCTAAAAGAAAGTTATCCATTTTGGCATACCAAGACCGAGGGGCTTGATTGATACCATAAAGAGATTTCTTAAGTCGACATACAAGGCTGGAGTCTGTTTGGATGAAGCCAATGGGTTGTTCCATATAGATTTCTTCATGCAAGGCCCCATGCAAGAAGGCAGATTTAACATCCATCTGATGGACTTCCCATTTTAAAGAGGCAGCAAGGGAAAGAACAAGGCGGATAGAGTTCATTTTGGCAACATGGGAGAAGGTTTCAGTGTAGTCAATGCCTTCAACCTGTGAAAAACCCTTAGCAACAAAACGAGCTTTATGTTTATCAACTTTCCCATCTGGTCCATACTTGGTTCTGTAAACCCATTTACATCTAACAAGTTTGCGTCCCTTTGGTAGAGGAACAAGATCCCATGTATCATTTGCCAACAATGAATGATATTCTTCATTCATAGCTGATTCCCAATGTGGATGGCCTGAAGCTTCTGCAAAAGTGTCAGGATCATGGTTTACTGGAGCTTGAGCCAGTAAAGAAGAGGCTCTTTCAAACTGAGAACGTGTACGTCGCTGATCTGTAGGATCACCGGCAAGATCACCTGCTGCATCCCGAGTAGCACGGACCATCTTGGAAGTTGAGGATCCTGAGAAGGTGGGGGAGGATTGTCATCCTCACTTTCATCATCTGAAGAAGAAAGTTTTTCAAAAGTAGAAGAGATAGGAAGAGGTGGCACATCCGCCGGACTAGGCTCGCAGGCCGATTTATTTTCATCAAATTTTACATCTCTTCTAATGATAACATTTTGGACTTAAATGGAATAAGTCTATAACCTTTTACATCTTCAGAATATCCAACAAAAGTACATTTCTCACTCTTAGGTTCTAAAGCTTTATGCTTTTCATCTGGAATATGGGCCCATGCTTCACTTCCAAAAATACGGAAGTGACTTACATCTGGTTTAATGGAACTCCAAGCTTCTTCTGGAGTGATATTCTTTAGAACCTTAGTAGGAGTGCGATTTATTATATATTTGCACAATTAATTGCTTCGGCCCAAAAACTAAGACTGAGTCCTTTAGATTGCAGCATACAATTAGCCATTTCCTTTAAGGTGCCATTTTTCCTTTCAACTACACCATTTTGTTGTGGAGTGTATGGAACAGTGTGTTGCATTTGAATTCCATTTTCGGTGCA
>APFE030356094.1:1995-77312 GCA_000404065.3 Pinus taeda
CCCATTTGGCCAGTGCATCTGCATTTGTGGGTTTATTCGGCTTTACATCTCCATCACATATTCCTTGCCATAATTCATTGTAAATAAGTGTGCTTTCAATAAGACGATGCCACATTTTATAAGATTTGGTGCCTTCTAGTTTGTCGGAATCAGAAAATAAGTTAATCAACTTAGACATTTTTAGCGATGAAGAGAAGCACCAAGAAGCAGAACAGAAAGGACAAGATAGTCGACACAACACACCACGCAAAAAACACGATCTATCGGGGCTTGGCCTTGACCCACGAATAGTCGTCAAAACAGGAGAATATTGACTGAGCTTTGCACTTGGCTCTAGTCAATTTCTCAAATTATTACAGGGAAACTTTCAAAATTTTGACTTTTTACAATGGTGCCTTGCACAATCTGGTAAAAAAAAAATTACCCCCCCTCAAAGCAAAAAATACTTTGAGTTACAGTTTGATGATCCCAAAGAACTTCTTAAAAAAAACAAAACACCTTATCTCCCCAATTTACAAATTTCAAATAAACCTCCTTATTACAAAAACATGCAAAACAGCTCCCTTATTACTCCATTACAATAAATTTCCAAGATTACAAAGTGATCAAACCGCTTTAAAATACAACAAAAAAAACTTTATGATCAAGCTGGCAGGTGGCAAGCTTCACTTGCGCTTTACGCTGGCAGGCTTCCTTAATTGGCAAACTAGCAACACTGCTGGGACTAGATGAGGCTACAGTGGATGATGCATCGCTGCGTGTCCATTGCTGCAAAAATGAGAAAATGTCTAACATCAGAGTTGTCAGGAGGAGCACGCATACATTATATATTTCAGTTGCTTTTTGTCAAGAGCTTAGAGGAGGTTGAACCGAGTGAGGATTTGACCGATGATGATATTCGAATGGCAATTCAAAATGCCACTGGACCGAGAAATGCTTTGTTTGTACCTGAGGATCCCTGTGAAGTTCTGGTGTGAAGACAGATTGCTGGGCTATGAGATCCGCAACAAATTCAGTTGAAAGTAATAATCAAAACAGCGAAGAAATCAATTCCAACCATTGTTGTGTTTCCTGAAACGTGGCTTATGCCAATCTAACCACTTTTACCAGGAAATTCGATGTTTGAAACTATAATAAAAAAAATGTCGCCCATTTCGACTTCCACTTTCATCATATTAGATCCCAACTATATACAATTTGTAAGCCCGATTCATGGTTTTGATGACAGGAAAAAAGCGCTGAAATCAGTCATGGTTTCGTAGAATTCTTCCCTCAAAAAGAGTGCAGTCACTCTGTGCTTACACCCATATCTACCTCTATTTTATTTAAAATAAAACAGGGACTGGTGATTGACTTGAGCACTGTGTATTCTTATAGGAAGCCAATTTCCGAAATCGGGTGATGCAATACTATGAATCATGGAAGATTTAATGGTACGTTGGGCTGTTCAGACTGTCAGGTGACAGACCTAACCACATATCTAAGAGGCTCTTATCTGCAACTAAAGAGGCTCTAAACCATAGCCAGAGGGAGGCAACAAATAGACCCTAATACGCACAGCTACAAAAGGGGGTGAAGGAGTTGTGTTTCTCGTCAAGTCGCAGAAGGAACAGGATCAGAAGATAACGAAGATGATCGGGAAATTTTGGTGTTTGGGCACAGGGCCTGTCATTATTCTCGTTGGTGTGGTTGCAGCTGTCACTGCTGCCACATTCCTCTTAGTCGATGAACAATTCTATTAAGAGAATGCCACAGCCAATTTTTGGGGTGACAGGTTTGTACGTTGGCAAAAAGAAAGAAGAAACCGTCCGTACATAGGAAGGCGGGTCGAGGGTTTCAAAAATTTCCTTTGTGAAATAAGCAGAGGCAAATACCAGCAATGTTTTAATAAAAAAAAGAATTTTAGATTTTAAAAAAATCTAAAATCAATGATAAAAATTTATTTTCTTTTTAAACAAAACTGTACAATTTCCATACCAATGATTTGCTAGCCAACTGAATGGAGTTTTCCAGGACTTTCTTAAGCTGAAATCTCCTCAAATCCACTGCAGCATTACCATAGCTCTGATACCACAATAATGGCAGAAGTGTCCTCAGACACATAATTTTATTAATCAAGAAAAAATAATTATTCTAAAGCCCATAGAAAGCTTGAAATAATTCATTTTGATTTGTGTGGTCCTATGCATGTTCCTTCTACAAATGGAAATACATATATGATGAGATTTACTGATGACTACACTAGAATTTTCTGGGCTTATTGATGCTTGTTTTTCTCTCTTGTATTGGTTAGGTGCTCTCATAGTTTATCAAGGATAAGTCCCAGTTTGAGAAACCTAGCTGATTGATGCCCTAGTTTGATACCTCATCATTATAAAACACTAATTTATGATATCCATTTTTTTTTGGAGTTGTGCTTGCTACACTTAACTCTTCTTCCTTGAGTAGCCTCAAACCCTAGCCGTAGGGTTGCTTTGACTCCATTTTCCCTCACCCTAGATTAGAGTAAGGCACTAATCTTAGCATAAAATCTATCATTTTCTCAAAACCTAAAGTCTCATCCTAAGTATGGTTTATCTAGGGTTTGACCCTAAGCCATAGAAAAACCTTTAGCTATTATGAAACCCTAAAATACTCAAACCTAGCCCTACTTGACCTAGTTGCCTTACCTCATTGATTTTCCAAAGCTAGTTGGATAAATAAATTTATTGTTGTTATAGGGTTGTATCAACCTTACTATCAAAGGTTTGATTGAGTTTGATAATTTATTATTACTCTATTTTTTATTGTAATTTTTTCTCATTTTAGATGGAAATATTACATAAGTTTATGACAAACTAGGCACACAGTAACTTTCCCTAGCAACTCATCTGCTATATTTTAATTGAAATGGACAAAAATAAATTCAAGTTACATAATTTCTATGTAGGTTCAATTACACAGGCTTAAAATGGTCAAACCTCTTAGTGGGAGCCCAAGAGTTTTACTAGCAATAGGAAGCGAAATCTAACAACTAGTGAGGGTACATGAAAGATACAGTGTAAGGATGAATAAAAAGAAGTAATGCAAAGGAGTGTACTTACTATATCCATATCATCAAACATTTGGCATCTCACTTATGATGCCTTACATAGTGCCTGGTGATCTGGATTTAAACAGGAGGGCAACAAATTACAGATCTAACCATAAATATAAAGATGCAGTAGAAATAACACTTCATTTCATTAATATCAAATACTGAAATATGCTTACAAACATAATGGAAATAAGACTAGCTTAGGTAATGGCATCTTATATTTGAGAACAGATGTGGCAGCTACATGCCTTATAATTGTGTTACAATGAGGCTCAAAGGCATATTTATTATTGAGAAACAATGGAAAACCCTAAACATCCAAAAACCTAACCCCTGGAGATGAAGCACCAAAACTGTGGGCCCAGTTTGGGTAAATTTGTACATCAACTTCCCAGGGTCGTAACTTTGGCATACAATCTCGGTTTGGTTATCATAAGACCTTGTTTTGAAGATCTCAAAAAGAAGGTAGAAAAAAGTAGGTAAGCTAGATTGGGATGTTTTTGGTCTCTCCGTTTTCCCTAAAAGCACCTTTTAGGGCCTCAAAACAGCTCCAAAGGTTGAGGACCTGAAAAACTGCCAAAAATAGTAAACTATGCTACAATTAAGGAAACCGAAAAAATGAAAGAGATAGTGTTGGGGGTCCAAGTGGAATAGGTAGGTGGCTTCCAATATCCACCTAGATCATTCCTCCCCCATTAGGAACCAATGGTCCCCATTCCATTGCGTTCCTCCATGAGATGAGGAAACTTCTCCTGAACTTGGTCCATGGTGAGCCACTTGCCCTGGTGAAGGAGTTGGCTTGCTTTGAAAACATGATATAGTTGGATCCTTTGTTTTTGGGTGTTCTTGATATGCGTGTCCATGATCCAATCAGTTGTGACTTGTTCCATGCAATCTGGATTGAACTCTGTAGGTGTGAGCTGTTCTGCAATGCCTGATGCGTCTGGGAATGATGGGAAGTATGGTCGAAGGTGGTCAACATTGAAAACTAGGTGTAGGCCAAGGAATGGGGGAATGCTAAGCTCAAATGTGTTGTCTCCCACTACCTTGGTAATGGTGTAGGTAGCATATCAAAGTGGTCTGAGCTTCCAACAAGCTCCAGTAAGGTGTCCCTTTTGCAAATGCAACAAAAAAATTTTGCCCACCTGAAACTTGTGTGGCACCTGATGTTGATCATGTCGTTGCTTGTAGTTGGAATTTGATTTCTCCAACATGTCATGGACCTACTAGCGGATATGTTGGATGTGCTCAATGAAGTTTTTTTCCTTATCGGTTTCAGACTGGACATTAGTTAAATCTGCATGAGTAGCTACAAATGGCATGGCCAGATCAATGGGACATAGTGGCTAGAATTCCAAGCCCACCTGAAAAGGGCTATGGCCAGTCGAGTTGTGGAGATCCCGGTTATAGCTCTGCTAGACATAAGGGAGGCTCTCATCCCATGTGCATGGATGGTTTGAGTTGTACATGCACATAATGTATACGATCATCCTGTTGATGACCTTTGTCTCGCCATCATTTTGGGGATGTAAAGCTTTGGACTTAATGAGCTTGGTGTCCAGCACTGACCAGGGACTGGACCAAAATGTAGAAAGGAACCTATTGTCCTAGGCTAAGGTGATAGATTTTGGGATCCCAAAGTGTACCCACACTCATTCAAAGAAGAGTTTAGCAGTGGCTTCAACTGTGATATTCTTCTTGCAGGCTACCATAATGGACATCTTTGAGAATCTGTTGATAACTACAAAAGCGCAGTCATTTCCATGCTTAGTAGAAGGAAGGCCCGACATGTAATCCACAGAGATGGATTCCCAAGGTCAACTAGGGGTAGGCAGCAGAGTATAGAGACCTTGCTTCTTGATGGTTCATTTGGAAATGGCACAGGAAGTGTAGGATCTGATGTACTTCCCAACATCCTATCGAAGATTCATCCAATAGAAATACTTTTGCAGTACTTCCAATGTTTTCTTGACCCTGAAATGCCTAGCGGCCTGACTGTAGTGTGCTTCCCAAATCATCTTGGCACACTCTTTTGAATGAAGACAAGGGCGTCCCAAGTGGCATAATAGGGCATCTTGGAGGTGAAAATATAGAACTTTTTGGCCCTCCAAGAGCATCTCTTATGTGTGGCCAAATTCTGGGTTGCTTTTGTAGAGAAGTGGCCAATTAAAAGTCTCGTGCCCACAAGAGTTGAGCACGGTGGTTAACACCATGATCGGTGGTCAACTGAGGAAATCTCCAACATTATTGGTGTTGTCTTTCTTATACATGATATTGAAATGGAACTATTGCAGGTATGTGGACCACTTATGATGGTTATCATTCTGCAACTTCCCTTGGGTATATATGAACTGTAGGGGCCATTGGTCTTTGTGGATGACCATTTCCTTCCCCAAAATGTAATGCTTCCATTTTTAGCAGGCCTCCATAATGGAATACATCTCTTTGTCATAAGTGGGATACCTCCGGACTGTCTGAAAGTGTCTCACTATGATATGCCACTGGATGCCCTTGTTGAGTAAGGACTACCCCAATAGCATAGTCAGAGGCATCTATCTTGATCGCAAATGGCTATTGCAAGTCTGGTAATGTGAGTATCGGTGTAGAGCAGAGGCAAAGCTTCAACTCTGTGAATGCCTTCTATTGAGATTTAGACAAAAATAATTTTCTTTTTCTCCTCCCTTGGTGACTTCACTCAAGGGCCACATGATATGAGAGAATCTAAACCCTAACCTATGGTAGAAATTAGCAAGACACGAAAAGCTACAGACCTTTGTCAAAGTGGTTGGAGCTGGCCAATCCCGGATGACTTGGATCTTTGTTGGATCCATGTGCACACCCCATTCATCAATAATGTATCCCAGATACTAAACTTTGGTCATGCTAAAGGTGCATTTCTCCAAATTGGCACATAGCCTATGTTGACGTAGTTTTTGGAAAACCTGTTGGATGTGGTGGAGGTGCTCTTCCTAACTCTGGCTGAAGATCAGGTTGTCATCCAAGTATACCACTACAAATGAGTTGGTGAATTGCTGCAAGATGTCATCCATTAGCCTCATGAAGGTTGTAGAAGCATTCATCAGCTCAAAAGGCATAACCAACCATTTGAAAAGGCCCTCCTTGGCTTTGAAGGTTGTCTTCCACACATCAGAGGGTTCGATTTGTACCTAGTGATATAATGACTTCAAGTCGATCTTTCTGAAATATTTTTTCCCCTTCAGTTGGTCCAGAAGGTCATCAATCCATGGGATCGAGTACCTATTCCAGACAGTGATCTTGTTCAGCGTTTGTAGTCAATACAGAGTCTCCAAGTGCTATCCTTCTTCTGTACCAACATGATGGGCTCTGACAGGGTGATGAACTCGGTCGGATGTGACCTTTCTGCAGTAGCTCTTGAATCTACCTCTTGATTTTGTCATTCTCGAGAATAGAGCATCGATATATTTGTCCATTGGGTAGCGACGCACTTGGGGTTAGATCGATGGAGTACTTGACCTGATAGTGTAGAGGCACCCTTTCTATGGAGGTGAAGATGTCCTGGTACTCCTCCATAACCTTTTCCATCTGTTCTTGTCATGTGTTGGGTCCTTGTCTGGAGGTTGTGGCCATTGTCTTCTTCTTTTCCTCAGTGCGTATCATCAGGAAAACAAATTTCCTGGTTTTGGAAATGAACTTACTGGATTTTTTTGTAGTAACCAAAGAGACAACGATACGCGATGCTACCTCCAGTATCATGTACAACTTATTTCCCAAAGTAACAATAACAACACGATGCCTTGACACATACACATCATGTTGCTTCTATAAGTATGGTTGGCCTAATAATACATCAAAAACATCAAGGGGAGCAACGTCAACTAATACCTCATCTGTGAAGGGCTTGACACTGTATGGAAGATGACACTACTGGCTCACGCGAAGATCCTGTCCTTGGTGAATCCACCCGATGGTGTACGGTTGTGGATGTGTTGTGGTCAGTAAGCCCAACGCCTTCATGACCTCTGTGGAAATGAGGTTCTTTTGGCTCCTGTTATCACTCCAAAATTTCTGCCAAGTTGTCAGAAAAAGAAATGATAGAGATAACCACTAACCACTTTTGGAGATTAGTACCTATTGTTCCTAATCTCACAGAGGGCTCTCTCTTTTTTATTTAACTTTTTTTTGTTTAATTAATTTTAGGTTATTTATGATTATGCTTGTGTTTTGATTTGAATTTGGGTAGTGAGATCACTTACTTAGATGAAAAATGATTGTGTTTTACCATTGGGCTATGGGGTCAAATGTCAGACAAACAAGGCTAGATTAAGTTCTAAAAACAATGTCTAGAGGGCAAGATATAGGAGTTACTATGGATCTCAAAGGTTGGAAGGTGAAATGGTTTCCAATCAAATGCAAGGAGCAATTAAGGGTTCCCTTGGTTGAATCATGAAGAGAATGAAACAGGTCAAGCGAGATGGGAGAGCAATTAAGGGTTCTAAAATATGGGTATCAGAGTAAAACATATAAATGACTAACTGTGCAAAACAGAGTGTACTTAAACAAATTCTAAGTGATATTTCTAGTTAATTCATTCAAATTTAGAAAACAATTAAGTTTATGAAACACATAAGAAGGTAAAAATATCATACAAAGAAGATACTTCACTACAATATCTCATCTCATGAATCCTCTAGTGCAATATTTTTATTACTTGCTCCAATTTTTTGACTTGAAAAATGGTACAATCAGTCTTATGTTTAAGATCAAAATAACTTGAAAAATATATATCAATCCACACTCAATACTTCGAATTATGATGTATTTATACAAAAAGAATATACAAAATATCTCAAACTGCATTGATAACTGATCTAGGAAAAAGAAATATCTTTATGTAAGAAGATAGAGACAGCTAATAAACTGTCGTTTGTTGTCCCTTTTATTTGGGTTATGTTGTCTTTTATTCTCTAACCTTTTTCCCTTTAAGCTGTTTGGTTGTTTGGTCTTCACACTGGATGTCATTTTTACTTATGACCTTTCATCTGATACACTTTCATCTGATACACTTTGACCTTGCTTATGTGTCAATAGCCTTTTACTGTGCTCTTTTAGTTTTTACTGTATATTTTACTACAATAAACCATTCAGTTTTTCTGATGCATCAACATCTGGTAATTAGATATTGAGCATTTTTTGGTATATCTCATCTACCTCTGTATACTTGGCAAAGTTGGCTCATTGACAAAAAGGTGTTTTACCTCATGCTAGAGGTAAAACAAGTTTTCAAAATTTTGGTATAATACTTGGCCTGTTGGTATGCCCTTCATGGATGAAGTGTTTACTTGATATTTGGCCACTTTCCTAATCTTCTTATTGTAATTTTCCTGTGTTATTAGCTTATCATTTATAACTAAGGGATTTGGTAATCCCTTTTGTCTAAAAAGTTCAAACTTAACCATGAACATGTCAACGGCTAGTTGCATGGATTGACACTTATCCTCCAATTTCGACGTCAAATTCCTCTTAGTGAGGACTCTTATAACTTCCAAAATTGTACCTATCCTATTAGGTATCTCTATTTCTTACAACTCATACTTGTTCTTGGAGTTGAGGAAGTGGATGATTCTTTCTGCCTCCTCTGGCATATCTCCAAGTTGTTCTTTGACTTTCTGAACGGCTTTTATAGCCTGCTTTATCAATTCAATTTGCTCAAAATTGACATAAATGGATGGCCAAATATCATTGATAGAGTCAATGGTATTGGCCCATAGTTGTTCGTTAGCTTGACCTAGAGGCTCATTTAGTGTCAACTGTTTCTCCAGGCTTTTGATTCTTTCAGTCATCCTTGTGGCCTTCTATTGTTCTTCTCTATGCGTGATTTGGGCCAATTTGTAATCTGTCTCCAGGTTGGTGACTTTCTCCTTAAGTCTATTCATCTCAGTGGTTTGAATGGACATCCCTTCCATTTCTTTGACCAACCTATTTTCTTCATCACCTGTGGAGTCTGTTGTTGTTGATCCTGTCGCTGATGTAGTTTTTGGTAGTAGAATAGCCATTAGAGCAGTGGGAGCTAAGGATGTTGCCAATGTAGAAGGCACATTAGTGGTAGCTATTGGAATGACAGTTGCAGAAGCATTATCTAGACTAGCTTGTTTGTGCTGCATCAAGCTATCTAGTTCTTTCTCCATCTCCTTCAACTGATCATTCAGTTGCATCTCTAGGTCCGTCATCTCTTCATGATTGCTCGAACTTTCTAGGACCTCCTTTGTCTATGGGTGATGTGAATGAGGAATATTTAGCTGTTTCTTGATGGCTGCTTTGTCCTCATTCTTCTTCTTGATTAATTTCTCTATGGCCTTAACATCACTTGTGTCATGGCCCAATTCAATGATCAAGTCCTCCAAGGTTTTTATCCTTGTGTCTTTGGCCTTTGAGGAGGCCTTCTCCAATTTATACTGGGTTGTCACTATTGAAATAATACTGAGAGGGGGGGTGAATCAGTATTATCAGGTCAATTACTTTCTTTTTCAAATCCAGAACATATACACTACTTCATTTAGAGAAAACCGCGTATATATGCAACTACAGATAAGGAAACCCACGTATACCATACAAACTTATAATTCAAAATATTCTATAGATGTTGAACATTAATCTATGCATCACGACCATATAAACATTAACCAGAAATAAATAAAATAGAGCAGAAGACAATCATACACAAGAACACAAGATATAAGTTCGAAACCCAATGTGGGTGAAAACCACCTGCTGCAATATGTCTCTATATTTTCAATTAGAAACTTCTTTTTACAATGATTCTGTATTGGTGAGTCCTTTACCAGTACGCAGACTGCTACCTGCAGAGACCTACAACCCTCTCTCATTTTCCAGCTTCTCCTGGAAGGGAACTACAACCCTGTTATTTCTTGTAGTAGTTGAGATACTAGTACGCAGGCTGCTACCTGCAGAAGACTACAAACTTCTCTTCCTTCCAGGGACCACGTTTCATAAATTTTCAGACTGGATCCACAAATAACGTCAATCAAACATCAAGAATTTCTACATCAACCAATCACCTTTTCACCAATCAAAACTAAATCAAAATAAACACTTCTCTGACAATTGTACCCAGATCATAATAACAGTAATCACACCCCACTTCTGAACCCAGAACACTGTAGCAATAAATAGAAGCAGCTAGAACATAAATCAAGAGATGTACGCTACTTCACTATTCAGAAGCCTGCGTATAGATCTATAAATTCATTATTTCAAAAATTCAGATATTAGTTAACCCAGATTATTAGATTTATAGATCAAGCGTGTACCACATATCACATATCAAAATCATATAGAGATACCATTATTCCCGCCTTAATATTTTGACCCATCAATAGAACTTATCCTTCTCCTTGCGCTCAAATTCCTTCTTCATTCAGATCCAAATCTGCGCCATAACCCAATCACAATATTCCAGATGTAGCACTTTATCAAATTTACAATAATTCAGAAGATGCCTTGCCAAATGATCTCCTTCCTCTTTTATAGCCTTAGGCCTTTCACAATACCACGGACCAAAAACCATAACAATTCAATACCATGTACCCAATACTTGGGATCAACACTTTTGGATAAAATACCACGGACCAAACCCATATGATTAAAAATTGTTGGACTAATACCATCAACCAACCATAAGATTTCCCATGTGCATGTGCTTTTCTCTGCATGAAAGTGCATGAAAGTTTCTCTGCATGAAAGTGCATGAACTTTTCTCTGCATGAAAGTGCGTGAACTTTTCTCTGCATGAAATTGCGTGAACGTTTCTCTGTGTCAAATTATGTGAACTAGAAAATAACTTTGTTGTACTATAATTTATCATCAGAGATGAGTGGGTTGCCAACAAGTACAACATATGTATCATAATGCCAACAATCTCCCCCTTTGGAATTAATGGCAACAACAACCAATCACTCTCCCCCTTCGACATCAAGGGCAAAGGGGCAGACTACCATACTCCCCCTGAGTACTTGTGGAAAACTCTGAATGAGCTCCCCCTTTGTATATGCTCTGTGCTAAAATGATGTATGCAAAAATATGTTCTACAAGAAAGAACATGACTCCATACATTATAAGTAACCTTCCTATCATTAGGACTCATACATACATCCATCTCCCATCAAGTGGGAATACACAATATAGACAAAACTCATTCATCCCAGGCATAGTGGGGAAACCAAAATAGGCTGTTACATGACCTTGATATGAAAAGAAGTACATGACATAGAGACAAGAACAACTATCAGCAGAATCAACCTTTAGACCAGCACACATTGATCTACTCCACCAGAAAACTCTTGAGAAATCAAACCAAGGACTTCTAAGATAATGCCAACAATGCATGATTAGAAGAAGATATGCTCCCCCTGAACCTGTGCCAGATGATCTCTAACAGACCCATTCGACCCACATAGACCGACAAATGTATGTGTATCAACTTGCATACAACAAACAAGATTCAACAACAGGATGATGCATCAACGACCCCCAGCTTTTGTCTGAGGTATTCAAATGTATCCCTGGGCAATGGTTTGGTGAGTATATCAACAACTTGTTCCTTGAAGGGAACATACTCCAATTTGACCTTTTGTTCCAGCACTTGTTCTTGGAGAAAATGAACTTGATTGGTATGTGATTGCTCTTTGAATGCATGAGTGGGTTCTTTGAAATACTGATTGCACTTGTATTATCACATAAGATGGAGATAGGTGGAGTACAAGTGATTTGAAAATCCTGCAAAGTTTGCATCATCCAAAGGAGTTTTGTGCAACAAGATGCAACAACCACATATTTTACTTCAGCTGTAGATAAAGCAATTGAACTATGTTTCTTGCTGAACCAAGATACTAATCCAAAACCCATAAAGAATGCACCACCACTAGTGCTTTTTCTGTCATCCACACTTCCAGCCCAATCTGCATATGTATAAGCATGAAGAGTGAGATCTATATCTCTAGGATACCATAGACCATAGTTTTGAGTTCCTTAAAGATACTTGAAAATTCTCTTTACTGCATGAAGATGAGTTTCCTTTGGATTTTCCTGAAATCTCCTAACTATTCCTACTGCATGCATGATGTCTGGTCGGGTTCCTGTTAGATAGAGAAGACTACCAATCATAGATCTATAGGTTGGTTGATGCACTGCTGCCGAGTCATCATTTGTATTGAGGCTACATCCTGTCACCATCAGGGTACATACAGGTTTTGAATCCTCCATCCCACATTTCTTCAAGATCTGCTTGAGGTACTTGGTTTGAGATAAAAAGATACCAACTTCATTTTGTTGGATTTGTAAACCAAGAAAATATGTTAGCTCTCCAGTCAAGGACATTTGGAATTCTTTCTACATCACCAAGGCAAAATTTTGACTCATAGCTTCTTCATTGTTGCCAAATATGATATCATCAACATACACAAGTATTAGCAATTTGTCATTTTCAATTTTTATATAAATATTTCTATATGCCAATCCTTTTGGAAAACCTTGTTGATGAAGGTACAATAGTACCAAGCCCTTGGAGCCTGTTTAAGACCATAGAGAGCCTTCTTAAGTCTGCATACAAGTTTTGGATCATTTCCAAGAATGAATCCATCTGGTTTCTCAATGTACACTTCTTCTTCTAAGTCTCCATTCAGAAAGGCAGATTTCACATCCATTTGAAATACTTTGAATTTCTAAAATCTAGAGAGAGAAAGGAACATTCTGATGGCCTCAAGTCTAGCAACAGGAGAAAAAGTTTATTCAAAGTCTATTCCTTCTTGTTGAGCATACCCTTTACAAACAAGTCTGGCCTTATTTCTAACGACTTCCCCATTTTCGTTCAACTTGTTTTTGAATATCCATTTTGTCCCTATGACATTCTTATCTTTTGGTCTAGGAACCAACTCCCAAGTGTTGTTCTTTTCAATCTGCTCAAGTTCATCATCCATTGCCTTGACTGAGCATTCATCTTTGGATGCCTCTTTTAAATTTTGTGGCTCAGTGGAGGAGAGTAATGCCAAATAGCTTTAAGCTTCTGCTATTGCTCTTCTTGTTTGTATACCAGCCTCTTTCTACCCCAAAATCTATGATTCTGGATGATTCTTCTGAACGTACCTGGATGGAGTCTTTCTTCTATCCTTGTATGTTCTTCTGGTGCCTCATTGCTCTCTTCTTCTTCATCATGAATCTGATTTGATATAGATGGATAGTCCTCTTCATCTTCGAAATCTTCAGATCTTACCTACCTAGAAGTGTTTTCATCTTCATCAACCACTACATCAATACTTTCAATAATTTTTCCAAGCCTTTTATTGTAACACTTGTATGCTTTGCTATGGGGAGAGTAACCGAGAAGAATGCCTTCATATGCTATGGGTTCAAACTTGCCAAGATTTTCATCAGTATTTTTGATGTAGCATTTACTCCCAAAAATTTTGAAATATTTTACCGAAGGAGTCTCACCATACAAGAGCTCATGAGGGGTTTGAGTGTTGTTCACCCAGACGTCTGTTTTGTTGAGAATAACAACTGCAGCAAATGCGGCTTCACCCCAGAAAGTAGCGGGAGTTCAAGACTCATCAATCATAGCACGAGCCATTTGTTGAACTGTTCTGTTCATCATTTCCACTACTCCATTTTGCTGAGGAGTCCTGGCTGTAGAGAATTATCTTCTTATTCCATGTTCTTCACAAAAATCGAAAAATTCATTTGAGGTAAACTCCCCACCTCTATCAGATTTGAGGCATCCTTGTGATCTGATTCGTTTTCAACCAAAGCTTTGAAGGATTTGAATTTTTTGAAGGCTTCATCTTTGTGCTTCATAAGTCCTATCCAGACCATCCTTGAATAGTCATCAATGAATAATATAAAGTATTCTTCTCCCCAAGGTGACCTTTTCCTAGACGGACTGCATACATCAGTATGGACAAGCTCAAGTGGCTTGCTAGTTGATCCTTCCTTCTCAGGGAAGTTAGTTCTGGTTTGCTTACCAAACTGACATGACTTGCATATTGTATTGTTTGGAATTCTGATGTCTGGAAGACCATGAACTGCTTGGTATTTGCATGCTTTCCTTATTTGTGAGAAGCTTAGGTGCCCCAATCTCCGGTGCCATAGCCAGTGTTCATCATTCTTGCTTAGATAGCATTGATGCTGTCCTTCTTTGAATATATATAAATTATTTGGAGTTCTTACGCCTTTGATCACTGTTTCTCTTGTATCAATATCACAAACACTACATCCATTTGATCGAAATATTACCTAAGTTCCTTGATCGCACATCTGACTGACACTCAATAGATTATGCTTTAAGCCATCAACATACATAACATTTCCAGCTTTGACCTTTTCTTTCAACAAAACAGAACCTTTACCTTTTATGAGCGCAGCGGTGTCATTTCCGAATGAGACTTTCTTCTTCTTTTCTAAGGCACTATACGACTAAAGTTTTTCCTTATCACCCGTCATATGTTTTGAACATCCACTGTCGATGTACCATTGATTTTCCTTCCCTTTCGCATATAAGGCTATACCACATCTTTCTGGTTGCAGTTCTTTCATTCTCCATGTTTTGGCACTTGAGGCTTGTTCCTTCTGAGATGTTTGCCGAAACCTACTCCTGCATTCAGAATCTTCATGACTGAAGTTGTTACAAATATAACATTCAATTTTGTTTTCAAGAGCAGAAATGTTATTGTAGGTTCTTTTCATGATCCCAGTCATACTTCTTTGTTTTTGAGATTCTCTAGTCATGATTGTCTTATAGGCAACACATTGAGCTACTTTGTGACCAAAGTTATGACAAGAGAAGCATTGACCATTGAAGAAACTCCTACAATTATCAAATCTACCAACCAAACGATTGTAGTTTCTAATGTCGTCCTTTCTTGAGGTAGATTGAGAAGATTTTACCTGTGGCTGATTGTAGCTTCTATTCATCCTTAAGGTGGATTTCCCCTAATTTACCTGGTAGTCTTTGTTCATTCTTGAGGTAATTTGTCCCTGATTTACCTGGTCATCTCCATTGGGCCTTTTCTCACTCCTCCTCGCTGCATCAAGATAACTTTTGGAGGTGGATGGTTTCTGCGCTTGAGATGTTTCTTCATTATATCCGAGACCTGTCTTGATTAGGGGAGAATTCTGCACATTGATAAACTCATCTAGAGTTTCAGATCCTTTAACAAATCTAAGATTAAGAGCTTTTGTTTTCTCAATCTCTTTTCTAACTCCCACAATTTCACATTCTAACTTTTCATGATGTTTTTCCCTTTTAGCCAATTGAAATTGCAGAGTATCAATAATCATATTTTTCTCTCCTAAACAAATTTTGAGTTTAGAAATCTCTTCATAAAGACCTTCTTCATCTATAGCATCCCTGAAATCATCATTTTCAAAAGCCATTAAAAGTGTATAATTATTACCTCGTTCATCTTCATCACTATTCGAGAGTCCATCATTGTCTTCATGAGTGTAGTAGCTTTTCTTATTTACATTCTGTTTCTTGTTCCATCCAACAGGTTCGTTACCTTTGTCAAGCTTGTCTTTCTGAGGACACTTGGCAGCATAGTGATCGACTCTTCCACAAGCAAAGCATTTGAAGGGTAACTTACCTCTGAATCTTCCAACACCCCGTTGAAGGTTCTTGACAAAATTTGATTCTTCCTCTTCTTCTGACATATGTCCTGACTCATAGTAATCTCCTTTTCTTAAAGCCTTGAATGCAGCTTCTCTCCTATCTGAAGGTCCTCCTTTCCTTATTTCGTAAGCGGTTAGAATTCCGTGTAGCTGTGACATGGTAACTTTCTGTAGATTCTCCTTTTCTTCTATTGCAGAAAATTTTGATTCAAACTTAGGAGACAAAGATCTTAGAACCTTTTCAACCACAACCGCCTCTTTTATTTCTTCACCTAAGTTTTTCATACAATTAACAATCTCATCTATTCGTAGGAAATAGTTAGCCACACTTTCATCATTGTATATTCTGAGATTTTCATACTGAATTTTGACAGTTTGAAGTTTTGCTCGTTTTACCTATTCATCTCCTTCATAGCTCAAAATGATCTTGTCCCATATTTCTTTTGTGGTTTTATACTGCATAACCTTGATGAATTCTTATTGAGATAGACATCCTAATAGCGTATTGACAACCTTTGCATTTGTTTCAAACTGCTTCTTCTCAGCCGAATCTGTGGGAGTTGCTAATGGAAAAGTGTACCCTGTATCTATGATATCCCAAACTTCTATACCAAGAGATTGAAGATAGTCAATGACTCTTACCTTCCAATAGACGAAATTGGTCCCATCAAAAATTAGTGGCTTGATCGATGCTTCTCTCCCATAGTTGCTCATGATGATAGATCTTCCTTCAAGCGATCAAGCTTCTTTTGAAGGACTTGCTCTGATACCAATTGTTGGAATAATACTGAGAGGGGGGGGGGGTGAATCAGTATTATCAAACTCTTATCAATTTATACAAATATTTTCATATTTGACAATTGAAACTTGCATATACCTTCCAAACTTATAATTTAATTTATTCTTCAGATGTTTCTCATTAATCTGTATGTGAGAACCATATAATAATGAGAAGGAACACAAAATAGATAGTCACACCAAGGAACACAAGATGTAAGGTGGAAACCAAATGTCGATGAAAACCACCTACTGCAATATGTCTCTATCTTCCTTCAATTAGAAACTTCTTCTTACAATGATTTTGTATTTGTGTAGTCTTTTACCAGTACGCAGGCTGCAACCTGTAGAGAGCTACAACCCTCTCTCGTTTTCCAGCTTCTTCTGGAAGGGAGCTACAACCCCCTTAGCTCTTGTACTAGTTGAAATAATAGTACGTAGGTGCTGACCTACAGAAGGCTACAACCTTCTCTTTTCTTCCAGGGACCACGTTTCATCAATTTTCAAACTGGATCCAAAACATCATGTACATGTGCATCACCCAATCTCCTTTAAACAAATAACTTCTTAGAATGTAGTAACCAGAAAATAACACCAGTAACTAGACACCAATTTAAACCCAGATCTTTGCATAAACAGATAAAAGACAGCTAAAATATATTTCAAGAAATGTCTGCAACTTCACCGAAGGAAACCTACGGATATCTGCACTTCTGTCATGACGAGTATGTGCAACTCCACACCTACTTCTTCTCTGGTTCTGTGCACCTCCGCACTGCGCCGTTGCTGCTCTCTTTAGTAGATCTGACTTATAATGCTCTGGTTTCTCCTTGATTCATATTCAACTATGTCTCACCAACCAATTATTAGAAATTCAGATCTCGCTCTTCTTAAAATTTTCAACACTTGTGTTTAGCCAAATGATCTCCTTTCCTTTTTATAGGCTAGGCCTCACTCAAAACCATGGACCAAAACCATTGAGAAATAATACCACAGACTCAATACTTGGGTTCAATTATTTTGGATGCAATACCATGAACCAAAACCATAGGATAAAAAATTGTTGGACTAATACCATGAACCAACCATAAGATTTCCCATGTGCATGCACTTTTCTCTACATGAAAGTGCATGAACTTTTCTCTGCACGAAAGTGCGTGAACTTTTCTCTGCATGAAAGGAAATTTTCTCTACATGAAAGTGCGTGAACTTTTCTCTGCATGAAAGGAACTTTTCTTTGCATGAAAGTGTGTGAACTTTGCTGCACTATAATTTATCATCTGAGATGAGTGGGTTGCCATCAAGTACAACATATGTATCATAATGCCAACAATTACACCTTGACATAGAGGGCTTCTTACAAAAGTAAGTATATTTGGAGATCAAAATCATAGTGAAACCAAATTTATTAGATTTAGAACAATGTAATGGAATGCAAGCTCATAAAATTTTAATCAAATATTAGTATAAATTTCATTTTTCCTTCAAGATAGAACTCAGCATAACAATCAAGAATCCTAATAGAATGACTCTTCATAGGATTCGTTCTCTAATATATATTAAATATAGATTTATTTGTTTGGTTTCCCCTCTTTTGCGTAAACCCCTACCATATCCACTGAGATATGGGCATAAAAATCATGGAGTGAGGTGTCAGGCTCAACTCAAAATCAATTTCTTTGGAAATAAAAGTAATTGAATTTAACTCTAACTCAAAATCAATCTTTTAGAAATAAAAGTAATTGAATTCTACTCTAATTGTTTCATGCGATATAAAATTCTTAGATATCAAAGAAACTGACTTAATTCAAATTCACTTTAAGCCAAGTGATAGTTCAAAGCAATGTCCTAGTTGAATGTAACTTCCTATAATTTAATTGTTTGCACGCATGTTTTTATTTCCACACAATTGACAGTAAAAACATAGTTGTGTTATAGAAATTCTCCTGTGTGTTATAACATTTTCCCCCTAAATATGATAGCTCAAAATAAGAGCTATAGGACAACAAATGGTTTTTAAAAAAATTCCGATTTCTTGTATCTGAAATTGACTTTTTCAATAAAAAATTCTAAAGTTGCTAACAAAGTTGGAGGTTGTTACACTAGGGAAGATACCAATGTAGAGCATTTTGTGAAGCATTGCATTTTTTCATCATGCCCTCTGAGCACCAACAATGTTGAAAATAATGGGTGTGTAATCATGGCTAAGCTGTGAATAAGTCAATACTTCTTCATGTCAGAAGACTAAGAGAAATGCTCGAGTAATTGTTATTATGATAGGTGGGGGAAATGGAGGTCAAAAGGAGAGAGGTTTACTCCAACATGCTTCCATGAAATTCAAACACATTCCTTTTAAATCAAGAAAATTATGGTTGAATTCCTTCGTAATACACAACAAGATTTTCTTGGTATACTTGGTATCCTCTCTTCATTGCAAAGTAAGTATTTTCTTTTAGCCCTCCAGTTCTCAATTCAACATTTTGGAGGCACATGCTCCAAACTATATTTTTTGTTTATTATTTTGTGTTTCTTTTGTTGCAAACATTTTATAGGTGGATTAAAGGAAATATTATGGGTTTTAGGGCCATATTTTAAATTTGGGTTCTGAGAACCATGTTATGTCTTCTAAGTAAACCAAATTTATGATTTAACTTAAAAGAAATAAGAAGGAAAATAGCCTATTTATAGCTCAACATTTATTTTATGATAATATACAAGTAAAATTTATTTACAACATATTAGATAACTAAAAAATTTCATTTAATAAATTTATATAAGTAATCAACAAATGGAAGAATACTTGTATCAATAGCTTGGATGGGATTCTCTTGACTCTACTAAGATGCTCATGTTGGGCTACCCAACTAAATTTACGTCTCAACCAACTATGAATGATTTGCTAGCCCAAGGAACTTCCACAAGTTCCTTGACCCTCCAATCCCAAGCCCAACTAGTTGTAGCATGTCCAAGTTGTTGGAAATAATACTGAGAGGGAGGGTGAATGAGTATTTATAGTTCAATAATTTTTCATTTCCCAAACAGATTTATATACCGTGTACACACTACTGTGATTAGAGAAACCAACATATACCGAGAGAACTTATGATTTAGTGAATTTATCATGTGTTGAACCTTAATTAGTGCATCAGTAACTTGTGAAGTATTGCAGTAAAAACATAATAAACCATCACACATAAGCAACACACATGAACACAAAGATTTAAGATGGAAATCCAATGCAGGAGAAAAACCACCTGCTATTGTCATCTCTGTATTCTTTTAATATTAAGAAAATATGTTTACCATCTTGTACTAGTGAAAACTCATACCAATATGCAGGAAACCACCTGCAGAAGGGTACAAACTTCTCTCACCTTCCAGCTTCTACTGGAAGGGAGCTACAACCCCCTAGATCTTGTACTCGCCAATTTGTTTACTAGTACGTAGCCGCCGGCCTATAGAAGGCTAACACCTTCTCTCTTCCTCCAGGGACCACGTTTCATAAATTTTCAGACTCGATGCTCCTCGTAAACAAAAATACAAATGAAGGCCTCGTTTCATCAAATTTTCATACTAGACCCATTAGAAATTTTGAAACTCAAACTACATCAACCAACAATCAGTTAATCTGAAAAATCAGATCACTGTCACCAAAACACTATGCTGAACCTAGAAATCTGCATCATCATTCAGAACTAGTTGTAACCTCAATAATCATGCATTAGAATGTATACACTACTTTATGAAACCCAACCTGCATGTATACGCTACTTCCTTTAACCAAACCTGTGTATACCCTCAAAAATACTGAAACATAAAACTTCTGAATCAAGTCTATACCAACAAGTAATATATTGAACATCTATTGTCAATTTACAGAGATTTAGATAGATAGTAGCAAAGATAACCCTTCTCACTTAAACAATTAATCAATCAAACACAAAACTCCTTATGCATTCAGTTTTTCATTAAGATCTAAGAAGATTTCATTGACAGATAGCAGTAAGACAATAGAACTGATCAGATAGATCAGTCATTTGTGAAGAATAAAATTTTCCTTTGTATACGCTACTTCGAAGAGTCGAACCTACATGTATACGCGCCTTTACTGAGGTGAACCAGCATATAGATCTGCAAATATTAACTCATAACTTTGTTGTTATTCTACACTTGAAACAAACCCAGATCATGACATTTAAAGAATGAAACAGGTGTACAAAATCAGATCTAGCCCAACTAATATCAGATCATTCAATGATAAGTCATTTAAGGTCTCATGATCTTGATCCAACATTGATTTGAGGGTGCAGAAATTATTTCAAATCATATCACAAACATAGCACCTGCAACATAAAATATACTTCAGAAGGAAGTATTCCTGAGAAATCCTTTTCGCATGCACACCTTGTCCTTTTGACCTTCTCCTCCTTATATATTTTTTGGCTGTTCTCAATACCTCAGACCAAAACCACTTAGGACTCATGGTATTCTTGGATGAGATCAACTAGTCATTACTCAACTCAATATTATGGGCTAATACCATGGTAGTGCCCGTATTCTTTACTCTTGAATTTCCTTGATTTTCCAACATATATGCACTTTTCTTCTTGTGAAAATGCGTATATATGTATACACTCTTTTTTTTCTGTGAACCAGTGTGTTTATGTTGTTTTGACTAAGTGGACCTGTGTATACATCTTAAACTGCTTTGCACCATCCTTTTCCTTCAACTTCTTTATTCTAATCAGAAGCCCTTAGTTCCATCTTCTTGTTCTTCTATATCAATGCCCTGTTACCTCTTAATAGACTTGTTACAATGAGAGTTGCATTTTATCAAAACTGAACTAATGTGTGAGTGAGTTGCCATCAAGGACAACATTTGTGTCATAATGCCAACACAAGTTAAAACCAACACTGCCAAATATATCTAAGTTTGAGCTCTCTCATTTTTCTCTCCATTTTCTCCCTTCTTCTCGCATCACATTTCCTCCTCCCAGATTAAAATCCTCCAATTCCAAAATAAATAACAAGGAACCACCCCCTCCCTTCCCCTCCCTTCTCCTCTCATCCTCCTTCCATTTTTGTCTCTTCCTCTCATCTACCACAACCACTTACCATGAATGCCATGAATACCCTCTCATCCTTTTAATTTAATAGATTTGACTTTCCTCGCCATATCTTACCCAAAACTAGATTTGAGAAGACACCTTGGGAATAGAAATATGGATATTTAATTTAGAAATAAATTGAAGAAGACCATATATTATCCAAAAGTAGATTTCAAAACACATCTCGAAAATAGAAAAATAGATATTTGATTTAAAATTAAATTGGAGAAGATCATATCTTATCAGAAAGTAGATTTGATAAGACACTATGGGAATAGAAATATGAATACTTAATCTAGAAATAAATTGGAAAATACCATATCTTATCCAAAAATAGATTTGAGAAGACACCTTGGGAATATAATACTAACAAATAATAAAATTCATATTAGTAAAATAAATTACAAATTAACAAGTGTATGTATATACCAATATTACTTAATTATTATAAGTCAATATTTGCAGATTAATTAAACACCAATCAAAATTAGCTTAATAGGATCAAGTAGGGCCTTACATCTAGTTTTGTGTTGTTTTTTACATTTTTTTGCACCATTTTTTGTTTCTTATTTTGTGTCATCATTTTCATCGAGTTTTAAACCATCTTTTGTATTTGATTTAGCACCATTTTTGGCATCCAATTTGCGCCAATTTTTGCATCTAGTTTGCACAATTTTTTTCTTTTAATTTTATACCTATTTTTGCATTTGGTTTTTCATCTCTTTTTGTACATATTTTTGTACCATTATTTGAATCCAATTTTGGACCATATATTGAATCTGATTTAGTGTAAAATTTTGCATCGATTTTTGTGCCCATTTTTACATCTTGTTTTGCACCACTTTTTTCGTCCACTTTTTTATTTTACTTGTCTCCCTTTTTTACCCCACATTTGGCATCATTTGTTGGATCCATTTTGCATTGTTTTTAACACCATTTCTTGCATCCAGTTTTTCATCCTTTTGAGCATCCATATTTTCATCGAGATTTACATCCTATGTTGAGCCATGTGTTACCTCCACCTTTGAGTCTCATTTTGTGTCTAATGTTACGTTCAATTTTGATCCATTTTTATGTCTACTATTGCATTTGTTTTTTCTCCAAGTTTAGCATCATTTTTTTTACATCATTTTGCTTCTCAATTTACATCCAAAATTGAGACATTTTTATACGCATTTTTTTGCAATTTTATGTTTCTACTTATATGTCTCGTTTTGCACAATTTTTTACATCCATTTTTGCATTTAATTCTGCATACATTCTAGTGTCTACTTTTTCATCTTTTTTGGCATCCAACTTTCCATCATTTTTTCCTAGCTCATTTTATGTCCACATTAACATCACATTTTTCACCTAGGTTCACTAGTACAAAATGGCTAATTAGTTACTAAAAAAAGCAAAAAATTTGCATATAAATGACCATTTTTTTAGTCCATGATCATAGTGGCTAGTTTACATTATCTTATAACATGACCAAATTTTAGTCATATTTAGCTTAATCATTAATTGGTTGTCTCAATTTTATCGTCTAGTAGTATATTTAGTGATAAATTTGGTCATTAATTTAGTCATTGATTTAATCATTAATTTCCACAATTAATGATCAAATGGACAACAAAATATACTACTACATGATCATCTAAAAAAACGAATTAATGACCAAATAAATATGGCCAAAATTTTGGTCGTAGTATAAGGTACTATAAATTAGCTACTAATAGTCATATATATATGTAAGTTTTAGTCATCATTTGAAACGAATTAATGACCAATGAAATATGACTGAATTTTGGTCATGTTATAAGATATTATAAATTAGCTACTAATAGTCATATATATGAAAAATTTAGTCGTCATTTGTAATAAAAAAATTATCATTTATAGTAGTCATTTATCCTTTCTTGGTTATTTCATCCTCATTATACAAAAAATTAATTAGTAATTTATATTCATTTCATTTAATTTCATTAACATCCATTATAAATGGCTAATTTACTTCTTGTATATTCATTTTATTTGTGTTCATCATTAATCAATAAAACTACTAATTTAATAGCTCAAGATTGATTTTGTGTGTTCATTATTAATCAATATAAATTAGTTAGTATGATTTTGTGATTAAATTAAAAAATCTCATACAATGTGCATGTTCATCTAATATGCAAATGCAAAGTTACATATGTTAGTTACAATACTAAATAATATCAAGTACAACTATAAATAATTTCAAACACATAAATTGTATTATATTAAATGTCAAGTATTGCAATATGAGTTTCCAACTTAATATTGGTTGAGCTACAATTTACACCTGAAATATTGTTTCATCACTTCAAAACATTATCATTCTGTTGCCAAGGAATTGCAGGTGAATTCACCAACTCTAAAGAGTTGACCATCAGCATGTGTATGTGTGTGTCTCATGCAGGATAATTAGCTTGAAGGGTATCACTAGATTGGTTCTCTTCTCTCCCTCTTTCTTCATTTGTTTCTCTAGTGTTATTGTTCTCCTCTTTCTTCAATTCTTATTTCTTACCATCAATAATGATTTCTTCTTCTGAAAATGAAAGAAGATACAATGCAGAGTATAAGACATAAAATACAATGAACACTGGAATATAAACTAAAGTAAACTATGAGGGATTTATACAACATATACTTCAACATAAGCATTCAATGCCATTTTTCTCGAGAAAGGCAAGAAACTCAAACATTTTTTCTTCAGTTGGGCAATAGTGGCTTTTATGTGGCTGAATGAATTGTATAAACAAAGAAAATAAAATGTCACCATAGAAAATAACACCTTAGGGACATAGTATTCAACCTTCAATAAAATATTAGGCACACTCATGCCAACTAAGTTACATGCTAAAAATATCAGGCTATAGATAACTTGTGAAAACAAATGAAAATAATAAGACTACGCATAATAAGTAATGTATGATAGTTTCGTGACAAATTGCAGCATAGAAGGAAAAAAAATTCGTGTGGTTACACATACTTGTGGGTGGGTAACATGCCCCAATATTCCATAATCCTTAGGTTCCAGAGAAAGTAAAACTCCTACTAGTTGCATGTTCCCAAATCTTTTCATGATAGCCTGGACGAGGAAAGAGAAGATATATTGCTCCATCACCCCTTTCAATTGCTTCATATTTTTTGACTATCTATTGTAATTGGTAGTTTTTTTACGTGCAAGATCTATTAAGTATATTTTCACAGGATTCTCACGGTTTATCTAGTAAATAAATTGTTAAACTATATATTAAAAAAAATTGAAGTGAACGGCTCAAAATCCTCCAAGTAGGTTGTGGTCGATCAATTGGTTAAATCAAATAATTTCTATTGCAAGAACCGGGTTCAAAACCACTCGAAGACATGTTAGTAAATTAATGTGGCCAACAAAGTTATTTACCCCATTCAAAAGTGGGTGGAAGCCTTAGCAACCTTGAAGGCCCATGGTTGTGGCCTATCTAAAAAGATAAGGAAATATGTAAGTATTGGATGAACTTAATGGAAGAGATACCCCTCAATTATGGCCTATAAGAAATGGTAATGCCCAATTCATTAACAAAGGGCCATTTTCTTACTACCAAAAATAATATCACAAGATCCTAAATTGGATGGAAAAATACCTTCACTATTGTAGTCATCAAGTCATTCATGGAATGTTATATCTCATATGATTCAAAGAAAGATGTTTCTTCAAACTTTTCTATGGAACTTACATACACCTATGCAAAAGTGAATTCACTCAACTTTGAATATCAGATGGAAATAAAGTAGAAATATCAACTATGGTGTTAATATCAGTCCCAACAAAAGATTGTGCTTGGCTAAAAATGAATGTGCTACGCACCCTTATAGGTTGTATAGAAACATCCAATAATTGCACAATAGTTTTAGCTCCTTTTCTTGAAAGAAAAAAAGACAAGCAATTGGATCATTTGAAGGGTGGAAACTGATGCTAACTAATGTCCAGGGAAAATTTGTGCAGGCGAACACACCCAAAATAACTTATCCTTTATCCAATAGTCAAATGGCTATAATATATTGTTGGGTGATTTAATTGCAAGTTAAATCCTGATCATTAATTATCAACTCGGGGTTTGTAGAACTGAAAAGGTATACCTGTACTATATGTACTAGATGGTTATTTATCAGAATAGATTAATTTAATGCAATTAAAACTAATTACAAAGAAAATTAAATCAATCTAATCCAAACCAAACCAGACAAAAAAAGAAATTGAAATCATACTTGCTTTAAAATGTAATCACACTTGTGTAAATGAAATCACACCACACTTTCATAAATGAAATCACACTTGCAGAATTGAACTCACACCGCACTTGCATAATTGAAATCACACTTGCAATGTTGAAATCACACTTGCTGAATTGAAATCACACCACACTTGCATAATTGAAATCATGCTTGCTAAATTGAAATCACATTCACATGTCCTCAAATGAAATCACACTTGATAAATGGAAAAACATACTTTCATAAAATGAAAACACACTTGCTGAAAATAAATGAAATAAAACAACTACACTATGTTACCAATATGTACAAAGGTGTGCAAACTGTGGTTGATGAGGGCCCTCCATTCCTCAACAAGAACGCTAAACAAACTATCACATCTTGGAGATCAAAGTAGTAGTATGCATTTCATAAAATGAATTACAATATATTACAATAATTCTCTATCCTCACTTTAAAAATCACATATTGGATGGAACTTTGAACCTCCAACTAACAATTAGAAACTAGCTACTAATGACTAATTAATTAACAACTAATCCTTAATAGCCCTTTGTATGAACGGTGCACTCCTATTTATACAAAAAAGGAAGATAACTATTCAATAGATATAGATCTTTAGATCTCTCCTAAATCCACATTTACCTCTTGTGGTTACAACCAATCTCCTAAAAATATAAGATACAAATCCTCTCAAAATTCTGTCATCCATGATTCTTCTCCTTTGAAAGCACATAGTTAATGATCCTCATCTTCTACAACTATTCCACAAATCTTTATGAGTTGGAATTTGAAATTCGAATTTGTGGTTGGGTGGCCAAGTAAGACCCTTTGTAGAATCTCCAAGTAGGCCTACAATATGATAAAACTCATAAAACTTTTAGATATATATGAAAAAAACTTAATTTCCTAATATTTAGTCACAAATTCACTTATAATACTTAAAATCAATGACTTGGAAAATAATAATAATAAAATCATATGATTATGAAAATGGTTACTAAATTTAGGGTTATGGAGTTATAAAGTTACTGAATGAGGGTAAAATGATGGAAATGAAGGTGAAACTGGATGACAATTTGGAGACCCAACATACCCCCTAACTGAAAATGTTGCATGACCTCATGCAACTATTTCATTGATTTTCTTAATCATAAGTTGATCTTCTTGAAATGTTTTGCTTCCTTATGAGCTTTGGTTGTATATTGATTCTATTTTAACTTTGCATAATCATATCATTTAACACTTTTATTCTTTTTTCAAAGTGTACTTTGAAGTATATTTGATTACAACATATATTATTTTATGGTTGGTTCTTGTGTGAAAACCAAACTTTATGAGTATTTGTTCTTGTGTAACAATACTTTTGTTATTTTTATTGCATCAAAATACTTGAAAACATTGAAAATTCCTTTTTAAGTACCATAGTGACTGTTAGCCATTTATTGTGCTCATCAATTGATCATTACAAAACATATTAACTTTTGGAATCAAAATGCAAAAATAGTTGATTGGGAAAAATATATTGGTTAGGATGAAATGAAATGTGAAATGTGACATGAAATGTGAATATGAATTGATATCCCTTCCCCCCAACTAAAGGTATTTTCAGTTTTTGGAAAATGAGAAAGGGAATAGAAATGAAGCAAGTTATTTTCCAAAATAATAATATTAGTATTTAAGGAATTACATGATTAAAGATTAGAAAATAACATACCTTAAATTACCTAAAAAGTGGACAAGCTACGTATATAGAAGAGTGTGGTTTTTGCTATTGGATCATGGAATATGAATTAAAAGAATATGATATGGCTTTTTCTTTCTCTTGGTTGTATGAATAGAGGATAAGATTGGAATCTTTATTGCTATCACTGTTGAATTATGAATTGGGTCTTACTGTGAACTCCTGAAATCATATAGCCTTCATTTGTTACACTTACTGACATAATTCTTATCTATTTGAATAAATGTGTCAATGGCAAACATAGAAAAGAAATTTTTGGATTACTCACAATTAATGAATTCCATTAACCAACATGATACTAATCACCATTGATGTCAATGAGAGTCAAGATGGCTAAGTAAATCTTACTAGCTATGAATAGATCTATCATAGTCGAATAACCTAGAAGATCTGTCAAACATGGGACATTGATGTATTCCCATTTTTATTAGCGAGAGGAATTTCCATTAAGGCATGCAAGCCTCAAGGTACTTGAAAAATCTCTAGTTTTGATCCCAGATGATGTGTCAGAGTCGATGGGTCAAAACTTGTTAGAAGGGAGGCCTTAGTGAATCCTCCATCATTTAATGTGAGTATGAAATAACAATTTGAAGGGCTATAGATGGAATTTTGTTATTGAAGCAAGGTTTATTTTATAGAAAGGAAAAGGGAAAATGGGGTGACTCAACTTTGTAAGGGATTTGAATGGCTTATCTTTGGGTTAAGGGTGACTGAAAATGAGGCAGGAAAATATGAAGATTGTAAAGGAAAATGAGGTTTTGGTAGTAGGGAGATGAAAATTTATCGATCAACTACAGGCTTAAAATGAGAAGCAATGGTAAAATTGGTATGTCTTTAGTAGAAATGGTGTAGTGTATCTAATTTTACATTGAATGATCATGCTCTTCTGAAAGAAACTTGGTCTTAAAAAAGGCACTCGTGCATATAGTTCTCTTCTTTCATCATCCTGGAACTAGAAAAAACTTAGCAATTGCTGCAATAAAATGTAAGATTACCAAAATAGATAGATGATTAGTCCATATTCATGTGATATATACACAAAAAACTTAGAAATAATACTAAGAAAACAAATTCAAGGATGAAGAATGAAATGCACTTTTACCTAATCAGTACCACGGATCACCTATTATTGTTTTGTTGGTGACTTCTCTATTGTGTTTCTAACCAATTTTGAGCTTCAAACCTCTTCTCCATACCAGGGAAAATTTTAGGGGGTAATATTCACAATTGGGCTAATTTTCCATGTTTTTTTTGGAAAAAAAGATTCACCAATTTCAATTTTTTCTAAAAATTATTTGCCCAAATTTTATAATATAAAAATATTTTACCTTAAACCTCACCAGAATTTTATATGGAGACTACATAAAATGATTAGAAATTTGAATATTTTTACAAAAATATTGACAAACATTTTACAGATTGCATATTATGGACTACTTAGATTCGCCAAGGTTTCTAAACTTCAAAATAAATTTCCATCCTTAAAATGTTCCCTCATGCATAGAATTTAATACTTCATCAAAAGACCATAAAACGATTTTTCATAAGCTACTAAATTGTGTCGATTCTGCAGCTACCAAAAATCTATATCGTTGCATTGTCTTGCCGCTTTACAACTTGCAATTTGACTCGTATCGTGATTTCTAAATTATCGCAGTTGGATTTTTAATGTTTGCAGGTTTTTATGAAAGTCTAACTCTGTAACTACATTTTTTATTTTTCTGTTGTGCTCCACCCTTGCCCATGATCTTGTGGATCAAGAAAATGCTAAAAATTGAAAATTATTGGATTAGCTTGAAACCAACACCAAAGCGTAGGTATCGTCACCCTAAATCCAACATAATTCATTTCACCAAAATCAGACTTTGGATACTCACAGAATATCACTTTGTTCATTTTGGGAAATAACCAAAAACATGAATTTTGAGTTGCAGGAATGCCCAGTCATCAATTTGTATGCTTACTAGGTCATGAAGTGGCAAGTTTGACTATTTCTGATTAGCCAATATATAGTTGAAACTTGTCATTGTTTTACTGGTTGACATGTGGATGATTTTTATTGGCTACAATTCTGTTGTGGAGGGACAACGAGAGAGTCCCATGTGGGCCAACCATTGGTTTCCATGTGGCCTTCTCACGGTGGACTAAAATTTATTAAGGGTTGAACTTCCCTCCATAAGAATCTAAACTGAGACCTCATGCCAACTGACAAAGTACTTTACCAATCTTCCTACAACATGTTTCTTATTTAATTAGTTTTGAACACCCATTTAAGTTTTATGCGTGCGTTATTGAGGAAAGGGGTCAGGGCTAATCCCTAGCCCCTAGCCACACCAACACCATCGAACCATAGGCGAGGAACAAGGGTTAGGCTTTAACCTAGCCCACAGTCACATGCAATTCACCATGTAACCAACACAAAACGATAAAGAGTGCAGTGAAGGAATGAGGATTAGCCCTTGATTTTCGACACCCAACACAGTCGTATGGTGCCTATGTGACCAAGATTTTCAGAACTGGGGCCAAATGCAGATTTTAATTGTTCTAGAATTTCCACCACAGAATGGGAATATAAGCCAGGTTTCCATTCAGTTTCCATGTTCGGGGCACATAGGCCAGGTTTGGGTCGAATTGTAGGATTATTAACAACAAAATTGGGTAGAAATTTAAAACGGTGATATCTTACTCAACGCTTTGACAAATGAGGTGAGAAAAGAACCAAAAAAGGGGTTTTCAATAGAGTTGGATCCATTGAAGACATTATTTTTTCTATTTGAGATCTCTAAAAGCCTATAATTATACTTTTGATTATGAATTTAGATCTCTTATCCAATTTTTATTGCAAAGTTTTAGAACTAATTTGGTTCAATTTTCTTTTCTGATCTTCCAAGTTGTAGAGAGCAAAAGAAGATAGCATACTCAACAATATTGAAACCCTTTATTCATTTGGAATGTGAAATTTAAAAATACAAAGGAAAATGATTTGATCTCTAACTTCAAATTGTGGCTCCCAATACTCTATGTGTTCTCCTTCTTCTCAAATATTCCTTCTCTTTCTACATCTTCCTGAAAATGATTAGCAAGCTGGGTGGCTCTTACTACACCACCAAAAATAAAATTGCAAATGAAATCTAACTTAAAAAATAAAAAATAAAACATCATCAACCTTGGTTTTATTCATTAATTCTATCCTACTCTACTCTACTAGAAATAGAAAAATCATGTCAAGTGTATACATATTTCCAGTGTAACCATGTGCATAACAAAAGTAAAAATATATTCATTCTTAGTTTTGAAATATATGCACTAAAATACATAAAAGAATGAAAAACCAGCTGTTTTGATAATGCAATTAAGAAGTAAGGAAAAATGGAAGATTGATGTGACTTGATCCTTGAATGGAACCATCTTTCAATAAGGCCATGAAATTCCTGATTCTTTTCTTGGTTTAGATCACTTTGAACATCCTCCTTCATTATATATTCCTCAACCTTAGATTCTAGTGGTTTCTCCCCATCAAAAGTATTGCACGATTTTTTAATATCTTCAACAGATTTGATAAGAGGAATCAAAAGAAACCTGAAGATCTTCTTGTGGAGGTGGACAGATAGACAATTTTCTCTATGCAGTTAAAATAAACTCTTCGTAAGAGGCATATATCCTAGCTATTGGTAATATTGGAGAATTTTCTTTGAAGGAAATTCTTCAAACACTTAATTGTTTGTGAATTACTCCAACTGGTTGATAATTCCTATCGTGCACACAAATTAGTACAAAGTATTAAAAAATTATTGAAATCAAATATGCAAAATGAAATCTAAGAATGAATACAACTATTATGAGTTCTCTAAACTTTCAAAATAAACACCTATGTCTACCTCCCTAGAAACGACGCCAAAATGTTGGGTGATTTAATTGCGAGTTAAATCCCTCTCATTAATTGTCAACCCGGGGTTCGTAGAATTGATAGGGTATACTTGTACTATATGTACTAGATGGTTATTTACCAGAATAGATTAATATAGTGCAATTAAAACTAATTACAAAACAAAACAAATCAATCTAATCCAAACCAAACCAAACATAAAAAAATTGAAATCAAACTTGCATAAAGGAAATCACATTTGCATAAATGAAATCACACCACACTTGCATAAATAAAATCACACTTGTATAATTGAAATCACTCCACACTTGCATAAATGAAATCAGACTTGTAGAATTGAAATCACAATTTCTGAATTAAAATCACACAACACTTGCATAATTAAAATCTTGTGGTTACAACCAATCTCCAAAAAATATAACATACAAATCCTCTCAAAATCCTCTCATCCATGATTCTTCTCCTTTGAATGCACATAGTTAATGATCCACATCTTCTACAATTATTCCACAAATCTTTGAGTTGGAATTTGAAATTGGAATTTTTGGTTGGGTGGCCATGTAGGACCCTTATAGGATCTCCAAGTAGGCCTACAATATGACAAAACTCATAACACTTTTATATATGTATGAAAACATGTTAATTTCCTAGTATTTAATCACAAATTCACTTATAATACTTAAAATCAATGACTTGGAAAATAATAATAATAAACCCATATGATTATGAAAAGGGTTACTAAATGTAGGTTTATGGAGTTACAAAGTTACAAAATGAGGGTAAAATGATGGAAATGAAGGTTGAAGTGGATGACATTTTGGAGACCCAACACATGTTGATCTCCTCTAAGAAATCTATAATATAATATAGTCTCCTTAATCAAAATAGAAAAAGGCGGTAACATGAAAAAATGTTTTAAATGTGCAATGGCTGACATATTATAGTGCACTAAAAAATGGAATAATAAATGTACACCAATTGTAAAACCCTCATTAGAAATTAATTACAACACTAAGAGAAGTGAGGTGCATTCTATAACCTAGTGCGTATGAGATTATAACATCCATTGGTAACACTTGTAAATTAAAATGGAAAAGAAAAATAAATTTCATAAAGTAAAAAAGAAAATTTAAAATAAAATACAAAAATATATTTATGTGTGTGTGTGTTTGTGTGTGGATACATATTTTTTTTCAAACTCAAAATCCATAAAGTGTCAACTAGGACACCAACTCAAACTCAAACTTGGAATCAATCAAGGGTCAACTTGAACTCCCACTCAGACTCAAATTGTCTTAAATGGATTTGATTTCAATGACTTGGTTTACTAAGAAAATACTTAAAATACTTAGGTATTAATTAAAAATCATTTTTAAAGATTCAAAGCCATTAGAGAAAAAATATATAAAGTTTTCTCGTGCACATAGCACGTAAAGTTTGAATATCTAAAAAAAAAAATTGGTAATGAGTAAAATACATGTCAACAACAAAATACATCATTACTGATTGATGATTCTCTAAATGGCCTCTATATTCTAAAGTATGAAAAAAGTACTACAACCATCTCTTTTTTCCTAGCCTTTTCTTCTTCAAATTTCACAAGTTGATTTTGTAGTTCCAATCTAATGGGGCAATGCATGGGTAAAAATGGCCTCTTATACAAGCTAAGTGTTCTTGTAACCTACTCTCCCCCAACGTGCCACACCCCCTCGCACCCCCCCGAAATGCATTTATTGCAATAATTTTCTCATCAACAAGATCAATATGGATCCATGTAGGGTGATTAAATCATAGGGCCATGGAAAAATTCCAATATGAAAATTCAAACATGTAAGATTTAAAACCCTATCTTAACTTCTAATTATGAAAATCTCATATTGGAAACTTTCAGTTTCAAACTAGTAATTGGTTGAAAGTATGAAATTTTAAAGATATAGGGTATACATAGTTGGGACAAATCACTCGTCTTCAACACTACTCTAGAACTCGACATGCTCACAAATTCTTAATAAGAGAGGCCTGTTGCAAATGGAGGGGTGGGGCACGTCTATTTACTTAGTTGAGTAGGGTCGGTTTGGTACCAAACTGTATGTGTCATGCATTGACTAAGATGGTTCAATATAAACTAGTCCTCCAACTAAATAGATGGCCAAGTCAATATGGCCAACAAGCAACTCAGCCAAGTTAACCATGTTTGAATTGAGTGGAATAGTTTTAAGAACTGACATGTCTTGCGATAGATAGATATATTCTAGAACAAATCCATTTTAACTCTAGATCTTTCAAGGATAGAGAGATTTGCATCTTAAATTCTTTTTGGTCCCACGTGGTCCTTAACAATTCAGAGTTAAGACAGATCTATGCCGGTTGATTAGCTTACGCAAGTAGGTAGGATATATTAGACATTGATTCACATGAAATTAGTGCAAATTGAATAATAACAACTAACAAAGGTATGAACATTTCATATAGTGACTACAAGGTTTCTCCCTACAACATAAAAAACAAAGATAGGAAGGGAAGAGAGAGCAAATAGGAAGGAAGACAAAAGAGAAGAGAAAAGGAAGAAAAGAGACACATCATAGGGGAAAAATTCATTCAAGAACAACATCCTTTTTACTACTCATACTTTGAAAAAATGTTTTTGGAAAGGTCTTGTGATGAACCTAATTATCAAGTTAGAGCCTAGAGGTAGGAAGTCATTCTGACCACATGATTACAATACTTTTTGGCCACCCACTCAATACTATGGATCAATATTATACCAATTATAGTATACATAGTTGTATATTGTGTGTCTTTTCTAAACAACTCAAAGATATATTAACACCAATTTTACATACAAATAGATCTTCCAAAGAACTTATAAGGGAATCCAAAAAGAAAAAAAAGTCATTATATGAATGTAGAAAAATCAATCTAGGAATAAAGTCCCCACACATGTGACACTTTATAAGCTTTATTTTGTACCCTTCATTAAGTACATATAAATGTACATTGTTGGTTATGAATTTCTTTGACCAATTAAGAAGTAGTACAAAAGCTAGAAAATGAATAAACCTCTAATGCATTAGAAAGTTTATTTTGTGCCACGATGGCACAATCCTTTTCTTCTCTAACTATTGAAAATGCAACAAGATGATGGAGCTTAGTGAAAAGAAGTCTCCTTCACTAAGTGGGCCCGTAGGCTATTTTTGGCGCAAAGTCTATTTTTAGACTGTCTATTTTTAGACATATGGATCATGGTCTATGAGTTGGAGGATGCTATTTGTGAATGATTGGTCATGTTGGTGAAAATAGATGGACCTATATTTTTAGACATATGGGTGGAGTCTATTTTTAGAATGCCAGTCTAAATATAGAACAGCTAAATATTATTAGCTCTTAATACTATTTGGACTATAAACATTATCTCATTCTCTTGGAGCACTTCAGTTCGAGCTACAGATGTGGCACATGCAACTGCAAGAAGGAAATACTCTTTTCTTATAGGTTACTTGAGTTATTGCATGAAGGACTTCAGTTAGAACTCAAGTGATTGAGTTTGGTGGAGTTGAATGAGGAGTTGATGGAGTTGTGTTCAATTTGACTTAGTTGAACCAGTTGTATTTACTCTAAATAACAAATACACTAGTGATGAGTGATGTGAATTAGTTATATAATTAATTCACTAATTATTAACTCATGAATCAACTGAGGAATACATCAGTTAACTCAGTGCATGGACAGTTCAGTGGAGACAAGTGTTAGAGATGAGTGAAAGGGCAAGACAACTGTTAGTTGTGACTATCATTGTGCATGTGATTTTCACAATCAATGGATTGAGTATTGCCAATGAGGATTGCGTAGTGTTACACAAGGGAAATAGGAGGTTGGATCAGCCATTCTGATTATATTCTCATGCAAGATTGCACAGTGGAGGCAGGCAAACAACAGAGGAGATTTGAGCCAGTGATTGATTCAGATCTGAGCTAGTTTGTATGTAACAGGTGGAGACAGTACTGAGTACTTGTGAGGAGTATTGTACTATGTATTGTTACATGTTCTCAATCAATATAATATACATATAATTGGGGGATTTCAGCTGTATGCTTTCCCCGTGATATACTTTGTTGATATGTGTGATTGATGCTTCAATGTGTGCATCCGATTGTTTCTTAATTCCACAAAATTGATGATCAACGTAGAGGAGGTTATGTATTATGAATGATTCCACAAATAGTGTATAATCAAGATAATCTCTGTGAATAAGTGTCATATTATTCAAAATTTCTAAACTAACCATTATATCTTGATCTTCTTCAACATTCTGTAAATCCTTAGCATTCCTTTCATTCTCAACAATCAATTTATTAATAGAAATCTCGTGTCTTCTACAAAATCGTTTGTAATCGAATTCCTCAATGACCTTTGCCATGATCTCAACTTTCATTTCCTACAACATTGGCAATTGAGATTATAGTTTTCAACAGAAAATTGTTTATGTCAAGTGAAAAGCTAATCCATAAATACATTTTTGGTAATAAACTCTTTCAAAATAAAATAAAATCATGCACCCAGTAGCCCTTGCTTCAACATTTGTGGAGGCCTATTTCATCTATTTGGAAAATATTTTATACTATAAAACTCATTAATATCATGATACTTTATAATTTTGATACACAAACTACAAATGCATGTAAAAGTGAGGTAGAAAGTGAACCTAGTTGGAACAAAATAAATAGACTGCACCAAAATTTAAAGAGGGGCTAGAATCATCAATGACCATGAAGAGGTTACAATACAATGCTTGAAAATGTCTTCTAAGGAATGGAAAGGATTAAATAGGCAAGGTTGAATTATCCTTTAATGATGAGGTGTGAGTTTACCTTATTCTTCCAACCATGCTCTATGTTCATCTTTAGAATGTTGATTTTTTTATTTCTTGACCAACACCAGTGGGTGAGAGTCTAATGAATCCATTTTTCCTCATAGACCATATTTCATCTATTTTGTCACCTAGATTGGGAAGGCACATTTGTCGCATAAAAATATGTGCGCAAGGCATGTTGGCAGTTACGAGTGCCTAAAAATATGTTGTTGCATAAGATTAAGTGGTGAATTGACACTTGTGGGATGTACCTACCTACTTGGCACATTAAGAATGCTCCACTTATGGATACATTATCCTTTTCTGCACCTAGTCCAGGGGCAGGGTTTAACCTTGTTTGTAACTCACTCCTCCTACTCTCTAAAAATAAGGAGGATCACATCACTTGATTATTATTAACAAGTTAAAGGAGAAATGATAGACATAATGTAATCTTGTTAATTCTACATTTGGGTTGATGTAGGATTTTGAATAATGAAGATAAGCTACAATTTTCTAATGATGAGCATGTAGTGCCCTAAGTTTGTGAGATGATTTTCTTGAGATACACAGTAAGGGTTTCACAGTTCCAACATAGGATGAGTCAAATTGTTTTGATATAGATCTTTTCTTTGGTTGTGTTAAAAGGATTTTGATTTTACAACTTGGGATGAGCTGATTTATTGTAATATAATCATCTTTCATGTGAAATAGAAAGAGATGTGTTTGTTATTAGAAATTATGTTGTAAACCTTAATTTTGTGTGAACTTGCTACCGATTTATTATGTTCATTTAATGAACAACCTAGCCAGGTTAATGTAGGTATCAGATCTAATTTTTTTTCCTTGTTAGCTAGTCTAACATAAATTTTAGATCTGATTTGAGGGTTAGATCTTGCCCAAAAGGTTTTTGAAATGATTTGACAATTATGTATTTTTGTTGTCTACACTCTATGTGTTTCCTATAATGATTTGTTCTTTCAAATTTGGAAGATTGAATAGGGTTTCTAAATAAATTAGATACCCGGTAGTAGTGAAACATTTTCAAATCTGATTTGAGAATGAGGTCTTGCCCTAAATTTTGTTAAAATTGTCTAAAAATTATACATTTGAAGTTTTGTACACTCCGTATATTTTTCCTATGATGAGTTGTTGCGAATTTGGAAGCTTGAATATTTTCTTCTGGAGAAATCAGATCTAGGCTAGGGATGAAACAATTTTTCCTGTAGATCTATGGTAATTTATGAGGTGAAGTGTTTCATCGGGACACAAAATTTTAACAGGGGATAGTCAGGTGTAACACAATGAAACTCTCCTAAAATTTGAGGCCGATAGATCCCTACAAGAGGAGATAAACTTGGTGATGGACACCAAACTACTAGACTTGAGCTGGAAGATGGAATACCAAGCAATATATTTGGGTGGTCCCCCAAATCCTGGGTATGCATGTTGACCCTCTCTAAATTAGATACTTTGGTATAGTTTCAATTATTCCAGTAATGCTAAAATCAAAACTTAATAAACAACGACCCTTAACGAAGAGTTAATGCTTGCATATAGATTTGGGACACACTAATTACATAGTCCAAGCACGTATTAGTCTTCAAATAAATGTAACAAGTTGAGTACATTAGTTGTAGCACATATAAAACATAAAACTTCTATGTTTGTCTTAAATCTAAAAGGTAAAATGAAAAGATTGTCACATTGTTGATCATGCTAATAATATATTTACATGAGCCTTGAACTGCGAACAAAATCATTGACCATCATTTCTAAGACTTGCATTCAGACACACGTTGTGAAGCTATAGTCAAACCTTCACACCATATAGCCAAAACAAAAATGATGCCTCAACAACGTATTCAAGGACACTTAGCCTTTGTCAAAAACTTATGGTACTTGTCGTCTCTCCTCGATGATGTGTTGAAGGCCCAACTATCACAACCAATGAATTCCTTGTTGTTCTTGACATAGAAAGAAACATGCTAATGTATTTGTATTTATAATGCATTCAACACAAAAAGTGAGTAGCAAGGTCAAGATTAGGCATAACATGTATGAATTATAGAAAAAAATGATAGTAGGCTTTTCAGAGATGCTGCTTGCTACTAGGGGAGGATAACTTACTAACGTATGATAGAAAAGGTCACTCATTTCCACACAACTAGGCCTAAATGAATGAAAGATAAATTTTATTCAACATTGTTTGCATTGATGTTGTGATGATGGTTGCCATTGATGTCAACCAAGTATTCATTGTGTGTTGATGGTTGGCATTGCTATCAAGTGGGTAGCATGACTTGCGGATATTTGATTAGTGCAAGTGTCTGATGATTGGTTGTATAATGTATGGTTATTATGGAAGATCTTTGTGTTGCAGGTGGCAACTTGCCTTGTGACAGATGATTTTGTTTCACTTATGTCAGATGTTCTAGGGTTTGTTGTTTGGTTTCTTATGTGAAGATGCTTGTGTATATGGTTTCTTTGGAAGTTGTACAACTTACCATGGTATTGGCATTTCCATGGTATTGGTATGTGTGAGGAGCAGGTTGGCATGTGGTATTAGCATTACCTTAGTACATGTGGTCTTGGTATTTGTATTACCATGGTACATGTTCCCTTCATATTGGCATAACCATGGTATTTTCCTGTGGTACTCATTTGAAGATCATTGAAGATATGTTGGGTAGTCGATCCCCCCATAGCATGTTTTTGGGGCCTGAAACCCGAATTTTGGTCAAATGTAATGTAAAAGCCCTGTGAAATACAGACGCGGAGTGCGAGAGTCTAGGGTTGTCCGCACTAAGATAATGTAATTTAATGTAAAGTGTGTTAGCCTACCCATGGTATGCAGACCATGGGATTGTATAAATAGAGCGGGGCTCTAAGTGTAAAGTCTTAGTTTTTGAGATTTTTCACAACTAATAGATAGATGCAAAGGCCTGGTTAGAGGTGAGAACTGGGTCTGAAGTGTAGTGGGTCATAGTAGTAGGAAGAGGGTCTGCAGCTGAGTGCGCAGAGGCCTAGTAGAGTTCGCAGTTGAGTGCACGGACCCCTATAGCTGAGCGCGCAGGGTGGAGTCGGGTCTGTAAGTGGAATTGTACTTGAAAGAGAATAGTAATAAAGATAAGTTTGATTCAGAATATTGTGCATCTATGTTTCTATTTATTGTTATGAATTTGTACTATTTATGATTACATGCACTTACCTAATTATTGAATAAAGTAAGAAGAATATTGGGTCCTCACAAGTTAAGTTAAGCACTAATATAATAGTGCAGTGAGAATAGAGACCATGGTATTACTTTCTTCATGCCCTTACAGAGGTACGCGGAGGTAGTGGCTCCGGTCATGAAGAATAGAGAGCTACGCAGAATAGGGAAAACACGCAGGTTCGAACCCCGAACCTCCAAAACCTTCATCAAGACATCTTAGGGTGTGGAAACTTGGTTCGGGCACCCTCCCATACTACTTCAGGTGAGACCTCAATCCTCATTCCATGGACTATTGCTAAAAGGGCTAGTAGTACCACGATTTGCTCAACTAAACTCAATGTTGAACCTAGGACAGGCCCCACGTAGCCAACAAATGGTTCCATTGTCGGGATCAAGATCTTCCTAAGGGATGTTTCATGTCGTGCCATTGGAACCCAACAAAAGAGGAAATTGAAGAGTGGTTGGATAAAAAAATTCACGAGTTCGTGACGCAGGAAAACAGAATTCCGCAGGTATCCGAGAAGAGGTGGTTGGATCGCTACGTGTATACGGAAATCCATAAGATATTCTTCGCATTCCTTCTTTTTGAACTATATGAGTGGATCGCGAGGTTAGCTAACAGCCAGTGAAGGTATAAGCTTGACCAATTGATAGTGTGGACTTCGGAATTAGTGCGCATACTAGAGGTATCAGAGGATAAGATCATGTGAGCTGTGTACCATTGGCTCACCTGGATAACAAGGGGATTTATGACTGAGTTTGCGATAGAAATTACTGTGAGCTACAGTGAAGCAGAACAATGTTTTCTCAAGGGACCAAGAGTTAAGTACATTAAATATTTGAATACCTCGATTAAGATGTTGTTATGTGAAAAGCGGGTTGTGCGAATACATTAATGTTTGGAATGACACGAAGTGGAAAGATCTACAAAGGTAGCAAGGAATTGAGAAATAGTTCCTTAATTTCACTTTCGTGAGAGAGCGAGGAAGAGCTTGCTCGAGTCTTTCCGAGAAGTGCGGTTAGTTTTATAAGGCAATTCATTCCACAGTTACCACCTCCACCCACGCCACCACCCACTTCACCTGGTTAACCTCCATCTCCACCCACTCCACCTCTACCAAACCCACAGTTCAGCATGGTGAGCGAAATCAAGCTACCCGTATTCAGAGGAGTAGGGAATGAGGATCTGGACTAGTTTTGGTTTGTGGTAAGAGTCGTGTGGGAAGTGCAAGGGGTCACAGACGACAACATTAAGAATGCTTCATTGGTGAGCGCACAGCAGGATCACGCATTGACATGGAATATCAAGCACTCTAATGATCACCCAAATGCAGAAATAACAGAGATCCAGAATGCACTGAACGAAGAATTTAGCCAGCCGAAATCAGGGACATAGTCAATCATTGGATTTAAAGAGATTGTGGTGCTTCCAGGTGAGACCCCCTAGGATTTGGACCAACGACTGAAAAGTATGTTCCACAAGGCTAATATGACACTCACGGATGCACAACATCATGCATTGTTTGTGGCATCTCTAACACTGCACCTGAGGATGGCGCTGTCGCAACAGAAACTTTCTACCCAGGCCGAAGCATTGGAAATGGTGATGAGGTTGCATGAGACACCGATACAGGATTCGGGGCTGGGAGTTCAACAAATCCATGCACAACCATAGAATCTCTGCCTAGAAATGCAGAGCTTGAAGCAGGGTAGGGCACCGCAGCCAGAGGCACGTGAGGAAGTATGGTGCATAAATTGCAAGGGCTAGGGCCATGACAAGGATCACTTCCCAGTATTCGCGAACTACTTGGAAGGAGGGGGGCCAATGCCATTAAGACTAGAGGCACAGGTAGGGTTGAGTGTGACACCCACATTATGGTGCGCGATCTGTCAGATAGGAGGAAAGCACATGACAGATAATTGTCATTTATTGCAGAAGTATACACCAGCACCCTAGCAACTGTTTTCTAATTTCTGTAGGTTGGTGGGCCACAATGAGTGTACTTGTCATATCTACAAGTTAATGATGGATAAGACCCCAGCCTATAGGATGTAGATAGAAATGCGAGCCCTCAACCCAGCGGCAGGGATGGTGTGTGCTAGATTTCAGGGGTGAGGTCAAGGACAAGGAGGAATGGGACTAGGAAGGGGCCGCAGACAATTAATTTGTTACAATTGTGGAGGACCAGGGCACTACACCCATGATTGTACCAACCAGACAAGAGTATCCTATTCATATTGTGTGCAGTTTGATCATGAAATGGTAGATTGTCCTACATTGATTGCAAAGATGCATGAGAAAGGGGTACTCCATCCTCCTTCAAGTCAAAATATTCAAAGGATGAGGTCTGAATCATGCGAAGAAGACCCAAATGTGAACATGGTGCTTAGAAGCGGCGCGACCAAAGGGTAGGAGAAGGGGAAGCAACCTGAGGAAGATACATGGGTTCGAAAGGCTCCTACAAAGGAACCTAAGTTTGACTTAGAATGCACAAAGGAGACATTCATGGAAGCTAAGAAGAGCTTCGCAGAGGCCTCCACTTCAGGTAGTAAGGATCAACCAGAGCTAGGAATGGATCCTTCTATGCTTACTACCTTTTTGGAGACATACATGAAACTACTGTGTGATAATAAGGAAGTTAAGGGACTACAGGAGTTGATCACCAAGTCTGTAGGGTCAGGAGAACCACGTGTAGTCTGGAAAGTGGGAAAGCATGCATTCCACACCGGGAGGGAAATGAGATTGACGATGAGATTAACAAGTATGAAATGGATCAAGTAATCCTAGACCTGGGTTCAGACGTGAATGTGTTACCAAAGCAGACATGGGAACACATGGGAAGGCTCGTGTTACAGTGGTCCCCTATTTAATTATGAATGACAAACCAACAAAAGATTTTTCCCATGGGGAAGTTGAAAGGGGTAACAGTTGATATCGAAGGTGCAAGCACACAAACGGGCTTTGAGGTAACAGAGATTGTCAATGACAACAATCGCTATCCTGCATTGTTAGGAATAGACTGGGCCACTGATATGAATGGAGTCGTCAACCTGAAGAAGCGGAATATGATATTTGAGAAAAAGTCCCTACGCATAGTAGTTCTGCTAGATCTAGCCGAAGGACCGTGGTACACCAAACCAGTGCACGATGATGGAAGCGATGATGAGCTAGATTGTATCTACAAGATAACTACGTGAGATCAGAATTGGGTGAATCCGACTGCAGCTAGAAGGATCGCGTGGGAGAGTGCAAGTTCATACACCTCGGATTCAGACAAAGAAGATGAACACTAGCACAATCAGTTGAACGAAGTGACAACACTGAATTGCAAAATGATGATTAGATCACTGCGTTGCATAACAACCCAGGCCCGAGATCTGCCAACATATGATGGATTGATAGGGGTGGATGAATTCTTGAGCAAGTTTGAAAGTGCAGTACCGGAACAAGAGCGGTTCGATGTGTTGAAGTGGGCACTACACACGACACCTATGTTAGAAAATTATATATTACAAAGCAATGGAACACATAAATTATTGCAGAAATATAAACACAAAAAATGCATAAAACAAGACAGACACATATATATGTGGTTCACCCAGTTTGGGCTACGTCCATGGAGAAATAGCTAGTCCTTATTTTATTATATTATCCAACAAACTAAAGAGATACAATCTACAACAGATCCGCTATAACTCCCTCTTCGCTCTCAATCTCCTCTCTTTTCTTCACTCTGAATATAGATATACATAGATGCAATACAAGTACCTCATATATAGTGAGGGGTTGCCTTGGAGGGGTGTACAGTCATCTGGCTGGGACCTTTGAATACAGAAGATAATCAAGCTCCACACCCAACAATCTCCCACTTGGAGACTGATTATAGCAACTCCAATGTTGCTTCATTTGCTAGAGAATGACTTGAGTTTGGGCCTGGCTATTTCTTATCTTCTTCACCATACTTGAAGACCAATTGAAACTGAGCAGATTCTCAGTTTCTCCCTGGTTACAACTTTTGTTAGCATATCTACAGGATTCTAGCTAGTGTGTATCTTTTCCAGCTTCAATTGTCCATATTCCAACATTGACCATATGAAATGGTACTTGAGCTGTATATTCTTAGTCTTGGAATGAAATGTAGAGTTCTTTGCAAGATGTATGGCACTCTGGCTATCACTGTATAACTTGCCCAACTCCTACTTCTTTCTTACCCAATTCATCTAGAAACCTTTGTAACCAAATCATTTCTTTACTAGCCTCTGTAGCAGCAACATACTCTGCTTCTGTTGTTGAAAGTGCAACAACACTTTGGATTTTTGAAACCCAACTGATAACTGTTGCACCTATAGTAAATACATATCCTATAGTGCTCGTTCTGTTATCTCTATCACCTGCCATATCTACATCAACATGTCCCTGTAGAGAAATGTTTGAACCACCAAAGTATAATGCTTAGTTTGTGGCACCTCTCAAATACCTGAGAATCCACTTCACCGCCATCCAATGTTCTTTTCCTGGATTGTTCATGTACCTGCTTACAACTCCTGTTGCATGTGTAATATCAACCCTTGTGTAGATAATTGCATACATTAAGCTTCCAACTGCTGATGCATATGGAACTTTAGACATATCAGCCATTTCTTCCTGAGTCTTGGGACACTCCTCCTTAATTAATTTGAAATGGATAGCCAAAGGTATACTAATTGGTTTTGCATTTTGCATATTAAACCTTTTCAACACATTTTCTATGTACTCACTTTGAGACAATGTTAATTTGTGATTCTTCCTATCTCTAGTTATTTTCATACCAAGGATTTGATTTGCAGCACCCAAATCCTTCATTGCAAATGAGTTTTCCAATTTCCTATTGAGCACAGTTATTTTCTGCATGTTAGAACCTACAACAAGAATGTCATCTACATACAATAACAATATAATATAGCTGCCATCATTTTTCCTTTTGAGATAAACACAATGATTAGAGTGGCAGCTAGTATAACCTTGTTCAGACATAAACCTGTCAAATTCTAGATACCACTACCTTGGAGCTTATTTTAAGCCATACAAGATCTTCTTCAACTTGCACACTAGTTTATCCTTCCCTTTTACCTCATATCCTTATGGCTGCTGCATATATATCTCTTCCTCCAAATCCCCATGGAGAAAGGATGTCTTTACATCTAACTGCTCAAAATGTAAATCTTCAGTAGCTACTAGACTTAGAATAGTTTTGATTGAAGTCATTTTCAAAATAGGAGAAAATATCTCATCAAAGTCTATACCCTTCTTCTGTGCAAACCCTTTCACCACAAGTCTAGCTTTATACCTTTTCTACCTCCATCTTCTTCCTTCAACTTGTAAACCCATTTATTCTATAATGTTGTTTTACTTGTAGGCAACCTAACTAAGTCCCAAGTCTAGTTATGTGCTAAGGAGTCCATCTCTTCTTTCATGGCTTGCTACCACTTCTTCTTGGTTTCTACCTGCACTGCTTCTGCATAACATTCTGCTTCACCAGAATCAGTCAACAATACATAATATAATGAAGGAGAGTATCATTCGGGGGGTCTACTTATCCTGCTAGATCTTATAACACCACTTTCAGGTGTTTGAGGTGCTTTTTGCTGTTGTGGTTGTTGTTCTAGTTGTTTATCATTATGACTTTAAGGCACCATCACTTTTCCTGTGATATCGTCAAGCACTGTGTATTCTCTGTTTTCTTTTTCCTGTTTCTTTTCCTACAATTGATTCTTGTACAAGACCTTTTCATTGAATATTACATTTGTGCTCCTAATGATTTTGTGATTTTCATAATCATATAAGTGATAACCAAAATCATTAACACCATATCCAATAAATGTACATTTCTTTGATTTTGCCTCGGGCTTTGTTCTATTTTCTTTGTTAATGTGGACAAAGGCTTCACAACCAAAAGTATTTGAAAAAAAGTAGTTTACCTTTTACCTGCCCATTCCTCCTTTGGAATACCACCATCCAAGGAATTTTAAGGCCCTCTTTTTATTAGATAAACAACAATATCTACAACATCTGCCCAAAATTGTAAAGGCAATCCTACATGAAATCTCATGCACCTTGCATGCTCCATGATTATCCTGTTCATCCTTTCTGACATGCCATTTTCTTATGGTGTTCCTGGAACTGTCTTCTCTCTACAAATTCCATTCTCTGAAAAATACCTATCAAACTCTTTGCTATAATATTCACCTCCATTATCTGATCTAAGACACTTCAACCTTTTTCCTGTCTCATTTTCAACCAAAGCTTTCCATTTCTTGAAAGTATCAAATACATCAGATTCATTTCAAATACAATAAATCCAGGTTTTTCTGATTGCATCATCAATAAAAGTAAAATAATAGAGAGAGCCACCAAGAGATGATACCTGAGCAAGTCCCCATACATTTGTATGCACAAGCTTTGCTCTTCTTTTCTTTCCCAACTCTAAGGAATCTAACTCTCTTTTGTTTTTCATAAACACAATTTTCACAGAATTTTAAATCAACATGCTTCAAACCTGGCAACAAATTTCTTGAGTGAAGAATCTACATCCCCTTCTCACTCATGTGCCCACGCCTATGATGCCACAATGCCATATCTTCTCTTGTATAGGTTAAAGCGTTAATAGAATTATACATACCATTGCATAAATACAATGTACCAACCTTTCCTCCTTTCGCTATTACCAAGGATCCTTTAGTGACCGTCCAGTTTTTATCTATGAAAGTACCTACGCAACCTTCACCTCCCAACTACCCCATTGAAATCATATTTTTCTTCAGATCTAGAACATGCCTTACCTCCTTCAATAGCCATTGGTTTCGATTTTGTTGTTTTATGAAAACCATACCCATTCCAATGATTTTACAGGGTTTATCATCACTCAATCAAACGTGTCCAAAATCTCCTTGAACATAATCATGAAAATGTTTCTTATCAGGTGTGGCATGGAATGAGGCCCCTGAATCTACCACCTAGGCATCAATAATATTTTCTAATGAAAGAATCAAAGCATCTTGCAACACATCACCTATTACATTCGCTTCATGATTAGTTTCTTGCTGTGCGTCTCCTTCTTTTCCCTTCTGAGACTTGCAATATTTCTTCAAGTGTCCTTTCTTCCTACATTTCTAGCACAATATCCCCAATCTAGACTTGGATCTGCCTTTTCTTGACTTGCTACAATATCCTGGGCTCTTTCCCCTTTCCATTTTTCTTCCCCTAGTCTCTCCAGTCAAAGCATTGCTTGATGTCTCACTAGAGCTTTTCCATCACATCTCCTCACTAAGGATTGCACTGACAACATCATCAAACTTTAAAGTACTAGATCCAGAGACAGAGTTACTAATGGCCATAACTAGGTCATTCCAACTTTCTGGAAATGAACACAGAAATAATAGAGCCCTAACTTCATCATAAAATTTATCCATACAGAACTTAATTGACTTGTAACTGTATTAAAATCATTTAAATGGTCTGCAACAGATCCACCTTCTAACATCTTCATATTAAATAAACGCTTCATAATAAACACCTTATTTGAGGCCAAGGGTTTTCCGTATAGTTTGGCCAATGCAAACATTAAACCCTCTATTGTCGTTTCCTTTGAAATATTAAACTCTACCAATGGTGCTAGGCACAGTCGTATTGTTCCAAGTGCCTTTTTGTCAAGAATATCCCATTCTGTGTCTGTCATACTTGTACGCTTCTTTGTCTTTCCCCTCAAGGGTAGGTACATATCTATCTCATACAGATAATCTTCCAGTTGCATCTTCCACAGCTGGTAGTTTTGGCCGTTGAATTTTTCGACCCTAAGCCTACCATCTTCCGCCATTGTTCCCACTCGAACTAGGAACCCTTCTCTCCTACGAGTTTATCAGCCAAATAGACCTTCGGCTTTGAGACCAGTTGTTAGAAAATTATATATTACAGAGTAGTGGAACACATAAAATATTACAGAAATATAAACACATAAAATGCATAAAACAAGAGAGACACAGATATATGTGGTTCACCTAGTTTGGGCTATGCCCATGGAGAAATAGCTAGCCCTTATTTTATTATTTTATCCAGCAAACTGAAGAGATACAACCTACAAAAGATCTGTTGTAACTCCCTCTTCACTCTTAATCTCCTCTCTTTTCTTCACTCCAAATACAGATATACATAGAAGCAATACAATTCCCTCATATATAGCGAGGGGTTGCCTTCTAAGGCAAAAAACCCTAAATTAAACATAAGTTCTACCATCATATCATCTGCCTAATGAACGACCCAGATTGACTAGAAATTACTATACTTTTACAAGGCAAATTTACATCTATTTTTAGCTTCGGGGGCGCTGGCCCCCAACCCCCGGACCCCCCAACCGGGGGGGATTGTCTCGCCCGCTTGGAGGGGTGTACAGTCTTCCTAGGGTATACATCCAGCTAAGACCTTTGAATACAAAAGATAATCAAGCTCCACAACCAACAACCTACGCGCTGGTGGGGAACACATCAAGGAAATTTTGAAAATTGGGGCGGATGTAGAACGATGATGCACCTACGATTTGGGAAATCACAAATACAAATAGAGGATAAATATTATGGACGAGATGACCTGTGCATGCACCTCGTGAAATGGACCAATGCCTATGGGGAATAACCTCAGCCTGAATGGGTACACTTATTCTACCATACCTTAAATGTCATACCCATCAATTGGTATACTGAGATGGAACTTTGAAAATGCATGGGTGAATGGGATGTCTTGCGCGAGGGGTTTTTGTTAACATTCACATTTGAAGACCAATGGTCGGATACTATTGACGATGCGCTGCAAGCCGTAAAAGTCGCCATCTTCAAAATACCACAGGAACCACAAAAAGTAGTTCAACCAGCATGGGCAACCTAGTTAAGTAGTGCCCTAGAATGTTATAACGTACAAGTAGAGGAGGATGATGACAACCCCTGAAATATTAATATTCTAGAAACTGAAGGGCATTGCAAAGTTAGATGACCATCAATTGAGGATCCCAACATCGCTGCGCCGCTAAAAACAAAGAAGGTAAACATTGGCAGATATGCGGAGCCGATGTATGTGATTCTTGGGGACTACTGGGATGATGTTACAGTAGATAAGGCCGTTGAGTTACTCTGCGAATATCAAGATTTGTTTCCAACCAAAATCACGGACTTAAAGGGGATCATTGGCGACTTAGGGATGATGAAGATCACTTTGAAACCGAAGGTGAAGCCAGTTAAGCAGCGACCTTACCGTTTGAATCCAAAGTATAAAGAAAAGGTCCGTGACAAATTGGACAAAATTCTTGCAGCTAGAATTATTGAACCAATGGAAGAATCCGACTGGGTGAGTCCTATGGTAGTATAAGAGAAAAACAGAACGGTGAAATTAGAATATGAGTGGACCTCAGGAAGCTTAACAACACTTGTGTTCACGATCTATTTCCTACACCATTTACAGATGAAGTATTGGAGAATTTTGGTCGTCAGGAAGCTTACTCATTTATGGATGGCTTCTCAAGGTACCATCAGATCAAGATCACACCAGAAGATAGGAGCAAGACAACCTTCACAATCGAATGGGGATGTTTTCAATACACCATTATGCCCTTTGGGCTGAAGAACGCGCCAGTGATATTTTCATGTGTAGTGGTGGCCGTATTCAAGGAATACATCCACAAGTTTTTGGAGGTCTATCTGGATGTTTGGACTGTATTTGGGTTAGTTAAACACCATATAGCGAGCTTAGGTTTGATGCTAGATACTTGCCGATGACAGCACAGTGAATTGAATCTTAAAAGGTGCACCTTCCTTGTCCCCTTTGGAAACCTGCTCGGTTGTGTGGTTTGCAAACAAGGCTTGATGGTGGACCCTATGAAGATTGTTGTTATTCTCAACCTAGAAGCACCACAAAGTGTCAGACAACTACGCGCTACTTTGGGGCACACTTGTTACTATAGAAAGTTTATCAAGAGCTATGTATAAATAACAACATCAATGGAAAAACTATTGAAAAAGGACACTACATATTGTTGGAATGTGATGGTAGGAAAGGTTTGGATGTTCTCAAGGAGAAAATGGCATCCACTCCCATCCTGGTCTTCCCAAAATGGGACGTAGAATTTCATGTACATGTTGATGAGTCGTGTATTGCACTAGGAGTTGTACTTACACAGGAAGGGGCGGAAGGCGTGGATCACCCAATCGCATTTGTGAGTCGGTGACTATCCAAAGCTCAAAAGAACTACTCTAATACTGAGCACGAAGGGTTGGCAATGGTATACACACTCTAGAAATACCGACACTATTTACGAGGCAAACACTTCAAAATGTATACCGATCATTCTGCATTGAAATACCTGGTGAATAAGCCTATGTTGGGGGGCCACATATGCAGATGCCTGTTAATATTTCAAGAATATGAATTTGAGGTCATCATAAAGTAAGGACGCCTAAATGCAGGACCAGATCACTTATCAAATTGAGACAGGTGAGGAGCCAAAAAATTTGGAAGAGAGACTACTTGATGCATAGCTCTTTGCAGTGTGTGTCGTGGATGGCAACTTTGAACATATAATCCATTTTTTAACCACATGGACTGCACCAAAGGAATATTCAGTCCAACAGAAGAAGGAATTGTTTGTGCACACGGTAGAATTTTCTGTCATCCGGGGTACCTCTACAAAATGGGAAATGATGAGATATTGTGAAGATATGTACCTAAATTTGAATGAGGATAGATCCTCGTAGAAGCACATGGGGGGGCTGCAGGAGGACACTATGCAGGACACGTGATGGCACAGAAGATTCTTCGCGCTGGGCTATGGTTGCCAACCCTACATCAAGATTTGAAAGCACACTGTCAGGCCTGTGACATATGTCAAAGGACTGGGAAACCATCACAAAGGGATGAGATGCCACTCAATCCATAGATGATGCTGCAGTCATTCGAAAAATGGGTAATCGACTTTATGGGACGAATCAAACCTTAGGGGAAGATGGGTGCACACTACATTATCACCGTGATAGAATACCTGACTCGATGGGCGAAAGCACAACCGATTAAGGACTGCACTACCATTACAGCTACAAAATTTTTGTTTGAAAACGTGTTGGCATAGTTTGGTTGCCTAGAAATTTTAATGAGTGACCGCGAGACACACTTCATGAATGAAACCATCAACGCACTCACGGAGGAATTCCAGGTGTATCATCAACAAAGTACACCATACCATCCACAAGCTAATGGGACAATAGAAGCATTCAACAAAATCCTAGAGACTACGCTGACCAAAGTATGTAATGCGCAGTGAAACGACTGGGACCTGCGCATACCTGCCGTATTATGGGCATACAGAACTACGTGCAAAAAATTGACAGGTCAGATGCCTTTCAGGTTATTCTATGGCATGGAAGCAGTCATTCCAATGGAATACATCATACCCAGTTTGTAGATAGCAGTAATTGCAGTTATGTCAAACCGAAAATCCTTGGAAGAGATACTCATGCAATTGGAAGAAATCGAGTAAGAACAGTTTCTAGTGGGATTGCATTACCAGGTACAGAAACACTACGCGAAATCTTGGCATGATCACCATATCAAGTTGTGCACATTCGAGGTAAACGATTTAGTGTTGCTTTATGATAGCAAATTCAAAAATTTTCTTGCAAAATTTAGAATGCATTGGTTAGGACCCTATCTGGTAAAAGAAGTCACTTACAGAGGCACGGTCTAGCTAGTCAAAATTAATGGAGAACCCTTCCCAAGAAGAGTAAATGGAAGTCACCTAAATCCCTACACGGGCGAAACGACTGTATGACTAACCGACCAAAGCACAGTCTTCACAACCCAACAAGCCAGACAAAGCTGCGGGACTATAAACACAAGTACTAAAAGATGACATCAAAGTAGAGAATCAAGTCAGATGCAAATGATTCAGAAGCAGAAATGGAGCATATTCAGACGATGACAACATGGTGCATTGTGGACCTTTATGCTACACAGGCACAGTTGGATGGACTTCATGCAAAGATCACCGCACTAGCAGAGTGACTCGGGACGAGTCATGATGATTGTGTTGGGGGCTTGTTGAGCAGCCGATCCCCCCATAGCATGTTTTTGGGGCTTAAAGCCCAAATTTTGGTCAAGTGTAAAGTACAAATCCAATAAAATGTGAGTGCAGAGTGCGAGATTCTAGGGTTGTCCACCCTAAGATAATGTAATTTAATGTAAAGTGTGTCGGCCTACCCATGGTCCATGAACCGTGGGATTGTATAAATAGAGTGAGGCTCTAAGTGTAAAGTCTTAGCTTTTGAAGTTTTCGAAAAGTAATAGATAGATGTGAAGGCCTAGTTAGAGGTGAGAAGTGGATCTGATGTGTAGTGGGTCATAGTAGTAGGAAGAGGCTCTACAGTTGAGTGCGCAGAGGCCTGGCAGAGTCCGCAGCTGAGTGCGCGGACCCCTGCAGCTGAGTGTGCAAGGTAGAGTTGGGTCTATAAGTGGAATTGTACATGAAAGAGAATACTAATAAAGATAAGTATGATTCAGAATATTTTGCATCTATGTTTCTATTTATTGTTATGCATTTGTATTGTTTATGATTACGCACACTTACCTGCATGTTGAATAAAGTAAGAAGAATATTGGGCCCTCACAAGTTAAGTTAAGCACTAATATAATAGCGCAGTAAGAATAGAGACCGTGGTAGTACTTTCTTCATGCCCTTACAGAGGTACGTGGAGGTCGTGGCACCGGTCGCGAAGGATAGACAGCTGCGCGGAATAGTGCAAGTGTGCAGGTTCGAACCACGAACCTCCAAAACCTTCATCAAGACATCCCTAGGGTGTAGAAACCTAGTTCTGACACCCTCCCATACTACTTTGAGTGAGACCTTAGTCCACGTTCCATCGACTATTGCTGAAAGGGGGAATAGTACCAGGATTTCCTTGGCTAAACTCACTACGAAACCTAGGTCAAGCCCCACATAGTCAACAAGATAATTTAGCATATACTTGTGTGAAGATTGATGGAGTGAGAGTATGGATGGAGTGTATGAAGGTAAAAATATCGATGATTTAATTGTGAGTTATGAATTAAATAGATCTGATGATTTTCATAGTAAAGAAAAGAAATATTACATGCTCCCTAAGGGAGAATATGAATCATAAATGGTAGTAATTGAGAAATTATCTATTGAGGTGAGTATGCTAACCACTTCATGTAGGGATCCTAAATAACTCTTGAAATTTCTTCGATGAAAATGAGAATGCACTTAGAGAGGATATCCTTAGCCTAAACATTCAATTGCAGGAAGCCAAAAGAATAGAGGATGTATTGACCAATCAAGAAAATAAGAAAGAATTGAAGACTTGGAAGGTGAAGTGCTCTCCATGAGAAAACAATTAGGGAAGAACAATGATTAGCTGAAACAAGATAAGAGTACCATTCTCTTGGATAGTATGCGTTAGACCCAGATATATCCTATGATCAGATCCAGTCTTGGCTTTGGAGAGTCTAGCTCATGACCAAGAAAAAACAACAATGAAGAACCAAAGAAGCCTAAAATAGAGAATGGGACCAACCATAACAATTAGAAAGGAAAGATAAAACATATCCACCATCAAAATTAGAAGAGAATTTATTGGAGCATTTACATCCAGAATATCATTTTCTCCTAGAGTTGATAGTGGAAAAATTAAGAGGAAAAGTCAAAAATTCTTTGCCCCCTTAATGAATGAGATCGAGTGTTTCATCTATCACAATTTTGGTCATGTGGAAGTTACTTGTAGAATTAGACTACACACGTCTATGTAGAAGCTTGAATAGCCAAGAATAGGTCTTGCCTTCAGGTATGTAAGTTCATTCAATGGTTATTATTATTCTTGTCACCAATTTTTCTATAAGTCCATTGATTGCAGATCTAGAACAAGGAGATGGAGATCCAACATGAGCAACATAAGATTAGATCCCTTGGCCTCATATCTTTGTCATGTGGAGTGTTATGTGTGCTAAAATTTTGGGCACATTGCTAAATATTGTAAATTTTCTAAATTTTTCATGTCATAGAGTTAAAGGGAGAAGATAAAGGAGAGTTCTCAAACAAATAAGTAGTGAAGGACTGTGTGGAAGAAAAAGGAGTAGCTAGGAAAATGTGGTATTTCCTTTTTCTCACCTGATGATGATGATAGGTGGTACATTGATAGTGGATTTTCCCATCATATGTGTGGAAATAGGAGCAAATTTATCTTTCTAATGAAAAACAAGAGTGGTTATGTTGTCTTTTAAGTTAATGAACCAACAAGAGTGTTGGGGAGATGAAAGTCTAACCTTGGTGAAAATAATACCAATGAAAATGATGTATGGCTCAATGAAGGTCTAAAGAACAATATCTTAGTGTGAGCTAGATGGTTAATGGAAACAAGGAAGTTCTTTCTAAATCTAAATGTTGTTTCATCCAAAAATAAGGGTCAAAGAGAATGATCACCAAAGGAGTCAAGACACTAGATGATGTATATGTGTTGAAGGGAAGAGTGAGCAAAAATAATATATTGAAGAAAAACTCTTCCTCTTTAAATTCTACGTAGGATAGATAACCACTATTGTAATCTCTTATTGCATGATAGATCACTTAGACTAAAAAAATACATGAGATGCCTTTATAGCCTCAAGGGGAGCTCATGGGAGAGTGTCACAGTATGAGGTAGCATGATGAGTAGCAATATGGAAGCATAATGGATATGTGTACAAGTTGTATCAACAACCACATGTTTGATCATGAGCATACTTGCACATTCAAGTATCTAGTATAAACATGTCCATTCATGGTATAGTGAGCTCAAAGGGAGATAGGGAAGTTTTACTTATATTTTCCCTCATTTTTTCATAGTAGATTTATCTCTTTGTTGTCACGAGATGGAAGTTGTGAATCAGGCCTGCATGTAATAATTTATGTTCATCATTGTCATTGGTTGAATTTATCTAGTGTTGGTCATGCATAGGAGTGAAAATATTTTTTTTGGCATCCATCGTAGTGAAAATTTGAATCATACATGTATGAAATGTTAAGTGCAAATTTTAGCCTCATATTTTCATTGTTTTTATCTTTTGGCTAATGATGGAGTGGTCCTATAGTTAACCATGAATAGATATATAGTGAAATTGAGTCGTATTTAAACCATATATGCTCATTTATTATTGTGGATTCATAGTCTATAATTGGGCCATGAGTGAGAGCAATGCTTTATCCATGGAGTCATCTCAGTGTATAGATTGCATTCAATAGAGTCTTGAGAGTTGTCATATATGTATGGGCTATTAGAATTGTTGCTAGAACCATGTATTATTATGTTTAAGTCCTGTATCTCATGTATTATTCATTTAACTTAATTATGTATCATTTTTCCATGAGGTGTTTGGTGTCTTGGTGTGGATGTTGGCCTATTTCTTTCTTCTAGAAGGTATTTGCAACAATTAATGTTGATGTATAGTAGTATGGAGAATATTATTGCAGCGTCATTACATGTTAAGTGGGGGTATTTTCAGTTTGTAATCAGCATGGTGTTGAGTATTTCAAGGGGAGTACTTCTCTCACCCCCTAACATTGTTGGTATTGTTTTTCAGTGTTGATAGTTGCCTTTTCCACTGATGTCAAAGGGGGGAGAGAAAATGGAGATAGTATGGAGACAGTTTCGAGATCATCCTCAGAGTTATGGAGATCAGGTTTATATTGACATCAATGCCAACGTGGAAGAATCTTGTCATTGACGTGTACATGGAATTAGCACTATTTGTGTTATAATTGATGTCATCCTGTTGATGGTGGCCATCATGATTTGTGGTTAGCTAGAGTAGAATTATCATTGATCTAATGTAGAGTTGTTTACTTGATGCAAAGACATTGATCCATGTAGAGGTCACTAGTAGAAAATGACTAATTACTAAAAAACGACTAAAATTTGCATATAAATGACTATTTTTTGGTCGATGACCAATAGTAGCTAATTTACAGTATCTTATAAAGTGACTAACTTTTAGTCGTTTTTATCTTAGTCATTAATTGGTTGTCTCTATTTTATTGTCTAGTAGTATATTTAGTCATAATTTAGTCATTAATTTAGTCATTAATTTGGTCATTTATTTAGTCATTATGTGGTCATTAATTTAGTCATTGATTTGGTCATTAATTGTCACAATTAATGATCAAATATACAACAAACATATTACTAAAAGATCACCCGAGAAAACCAATTAATGACCAAATAAATATGACCAAAATGTTGGTTGTGTTATAAGACAATGTAAATTAGATACTAATAGTTATCTATATGCAAATTTTAGTCATCGTTTGAAACCAATTAATGACTAAAGATATATGACTAAATTTTAGTCATGTTATAAGATACTGTAAATTAGCTACTAATAGTTGTATATATGAAAAATTTATTCATCATTTGTAATCACAAATTTATCATTTTCATTCGTCATTTATATTTTTTGGTAGTATCATATTCATTATATAAATTACTATAGTAGTTTATATTCATTTCATTATTTTCATTAACAATCATTATAAGAAAATAATCTAGTCGTATATTCATTTTATGTGTTCATCATTAATAAACATAAACTACTAATTTAGTAGTTTTATATTGATTTTATGTCTTCATTATTAATCAGCAAAAATTAATTAGTATGATTTTGCAACTAATTTAAAAAAATGGCATACAATTTACATGTTCATATAATATAAAAACACAAAGTTACATATGTTAATTACGATACTAAGTAATATCAAGTGCAACTATAAATAATTCTAACCAAATAAATTATATTATATAAAATGTCAAGTATTACAATATGATTTTCCAACTTAATATTGGTTGGAGTAGAATTTACACATGAAATATTGTTTCATCACTTCAAAACATTATCATTATGTTGCCAAGGCATTGCAGGTGAATTCATCAACTCTGAATATTTGACCATTAGTCTTTATGTGTGTCTTATGCGAGATATTGGCTTTATGGGTACCACTAGACCAATTCTCTTCTATTTCTCATTAATTTGCATTTTGTCACTCTAGTGTTATTGTTCTCCTCTTTCTTCAATTCCTGCTTCAACCATCAATATTCAGTTTCTTTCCTGAAAGAAGCGATATAATGCAAAGTATAAGACATGAAAGTCAATATTGGAATATAAACTAAAGTAGACTATAAAATATTTATATGATATATACCTCAACATCAACAATATTGTTAATGCCATTTTTCCCCATAAAAGCAAGAAACTCGAGCAAGTTTTCCTGAGTTGGGAAATAGTGACCACTATGTGACCAAATGACCTATATAAACAAAGCAAATAAAACGTCACCATAAAATAAATTTTGTACCTACTATGTTCTCAGTGTACAACTTTTTTCATGAAATATTATCTTCAGCTAAAGTAATAAACGCAAATAGGCAAACACATTTCTATCCCAATATTTTGAATTCCCATGCTTAAGGTACATTGCAATTTTGATTTTATCCAACATAATCAAACACATTGGAGTTAGAAATTCCTATTAAGAATGTTTTGTGCTTCACTTTTGTAGTTGTATTGTTTCCTCTAGTTATCTTTAAGAAGTAGTGACACTTCAACAATAAAACTAGTCAGTAGAAATCTAATGGGTGGAGCAAAGTATTGTTGACACAAGATTACAACAATAAACTAGGAAATAATAAGACAAAACTTTGTAAATTGTAATACTAACTGTTAGCCTCCTGCTGCAACAGGTTGCTCATATTTCATGATTGACATTTGTACAGACCAAATATGTCATACTTTGCATGCTATAATGCTCAATATTTGTCGAACAGTCACTAAGCAAAGAAGGCTACTCAGAGTTCATCTAACTCCTTTCCAATTTTGAAGAGTCATTCTAGTTTTGTAGAATTTTCAGCTAAAGGGAGGTCCAAACAGCTTAATCTTGGTCTCCCTAGGTTTCAATTTCCTGTTTTAGAATATAGAGAATGAAAATCTGTCCAAACAGCTTAATCTTGGCAGATTCTTAGATAGGTAGAGAATCAAAGGAGCCCAACTGCTTAATCTGGGCCCTTGGAAGAAAAAGGGTAGTTTGTAGATAGGAAGGTATAAAAAAAAGAAAAAATTGAAATGATGGGTCTGCAAGTCTAAGTGCACCCAAACCAAAAGAAGAGAAAATGTTAGGTAAGTAGATTGGGTAGGTAGTTTTGAGGTTGCAGAATCTTGATTGTTGATCAGTTCCATGTTTTTAGGGTGTCATCTCTACTCAGGACACAATCACCAGGTAGTTTTATATGAAAGAGCTCAAAACAGGCATAACTAACTTCCTTTCTCCATCTCCCCCAAATCATTAACTAATTTCCCCAAAAAGAGGTCAAGATCTGCTTGATATCTCTTATTTTCATCATTTTCATGTCACTTAGCCTAGGTGAAGATCTGCTTCACTCAAGGAAGGATCCATACTCTCTCTATAAGGTTCTATCTCCCCTTTTCACGCCTAAGATTTTTGAAACTTAGCGCTTTCTTACCATCTCCATATTAACTACTGACATTATTATTTAACTCCCTATATTTTCCCCATCCCCCTACTAAAACTATGTAAATGATCCCCTATGTAAATATCCCTCCCCCTGGTTGAAAAATAACCATAAGCACCCCCGGGAATTGCTTAGTTTGTGTGAAACTTGGCAAGAACCCTCATGCTGCCTCTTCAAACCATCTTCTAATGCAATAGACCCCTCCAAAGTATAAAATCCCTTCTTAGGTTATCAGACCCCTTCTGAGGCCTCAAGCGCTCTTCTAACGCACATACTCACTCCTTCCGATCGAAATAGACCCTTGCCAATTTCCTTAACACTCTGCAGATCCTAGTGAGCCATCTCGCGTCGCCATATCGCAATATCTTCACCACATAGGTGTGCCCCATCTTTTGTTTCCCTATGCGATATCGTGATATCGGCGATCGACAGTCGCAAGCATCGCATTTCCAAAATAAATACCTTCTCGTTCCACGCCGATGCGATATTGCGATCGCATCGGAAGAAGTTCATCGCATCGCATTAAAGTATGAGCCACCTTGCCACATTACCTGGCTGACGTCATCCGCCGTACAACTGACGTCAGCAGCTAGAAAACTGAAAATTCGCGCAAGCGCAAAAGTCGAGCTTCAGAGCTTCGGAACAAGAAACAGAGGCAGCTTTCGATGCGCGATTAGCGCGAAGCGCTAATCACGCATCGCTACGGAAAATGAGCGATATTGGGGAATCTTTAGGGAATCTTTTGATTCCTTGGCCCGTTTTGCGCCGAAAAAGCCCGAAATTGCCCGATTCTGCCAAATTAAACCGGTTTAAAGACAGGAAAGGACCAGAGACAGAGATTAAAGAGTATCAGATCAAATCTACAGGGAGAGAGCATGTCAAAGAGTGTCAGAAAGTGGCGGAGGCCATCAATGTAGCGGCAAAGAGTATCAGCGAAGATCTTCACAGCATCCCAAAGCAAGAGACAATTAAATACCTTCCATCAAAGTCAAAAAAGAGGGCGAGGCCGCCCAAAACCCTCAAATCATGGTTGTTGCACATTTAACTTACACCATAATAGAACTGCAGATCCCAAAGCATAGTTATTCCAGTAGTACTGCATCGAGCCTCCAAGGGCCACATTGCACTCTTTTTAATCCAGCTACCTCTGACACAGTTCAATAGATATTTACCTGCATTTAATTTTGGCACGATTTTAGGTTTAGAAATCTCTTTTTGCAGACCTGTTTTAGGTCAATTGTAATAAATAAGTTTGAGATATTTGCACTATAAAGACAGCCCTGAATACTGTATTACGGGTTGGATGGTTGGTTGATGAGTCAACAAGCTATCTCTAGCTGATTTTTCTCCGGGAGAGACTCGCACTGTAATATCTCATAAGTTTCTATAATCAAAGACTGCTTATGAGCCTTGGAGAACGGATTGTTCACTGTGTTTATTGGTTGAAGAGTCATTATGGAATTCTCGTGCTATGCATAACTCAATAAGTGCTTCTTACCTCTGTTTTCGTTCATGAAATATGCTTTTAAACAACTGAAAGAAAGATTAGCTTAGAATTTGTTTAAATACACTCTATGCTCAATTTTTGTTGTTTCTTTATGTTTTCCTCTGTTTAAGCGTAAATATGAATTCCACATGGCTCATGTTTGCCTTAAACCAGGACAGTTATCCAGGGATTCTTCATTGCCCGAAGATAGAGATCATCTTTCCCTCTGTTAAGTTAAATGAGAGATTCTTAAGTGCCTCTCATTCATTACATATCATTCATCCCTTTAGTATGAAGATTGTGTTATAAGTAGCTATCCTGCTTCATTATTCCTCTTATGACCAGAAAGATGCATTGATAGTCCTAACCCATGACTCCATGCCCAATGGTTTGAAACTTATCACTTCATAAATTGCCTCTCTGCCTGAAAGCATTTTCCTTCCATCGAAACACAAATAAAAACCCCTGAGCCAAAAGCTAGCCTAAAATCATCGACAAATTTGAATCATTAAGAGAGAGCCCTCTCTGATTGCAGGTGGGCTAGAACCTACAATCCAAAGATTGGTTTGTGGTTACCTCGGCCGTATCCCTACAAGAGCCTAGGGACAACCTGAGTGATAACATAATGGCAACTCCACTGGGGACCTCCTCAGATAAATTCAGTAAACCATTCTGCAGCCCCATAGAGGAAGAAACCGACCTATGAAGGCCTCGATCGACCTGTGTCTTTTAGAAAAAAGTTCCCAAGAAATAGAGTAGAAGCTGGCTCTTAAGAAGCAAACGCGTGATACACGATCAAATCCTGATCCAAATCGCCCAGCTGTTTTTGAAAATCTGAATTTAATTCCTAAGATCATTAGAAAACAAAAGAAAAAAGAGGACCCAACTGCTGCAAGTCCTGAAATAGTTCATCCAAGCAATGTACCAACCCCTGTCAAATTTTTATTCCGGTCAACCCCAAGTTCCCCTGGTTCATCACCTCCTTCTCCAAGCAGCTCCTCTACACCTCCATCCCATACTCCTACTACCACTACTACTCCTTCTACCCCGGTTGTTCCTGTTATTCCCGCTGCCCTAGCTGTTCCGCTTATCCCAATCATCATGGCTAGATATGCGCCCTTACAGCTGCCTGCTAATACCGGGGCTATGCCTCAGGACTACCAGTCAAAAATCACCTATTTTGATGGCACGACCTCCTGCACCGCCCTACAGCATACAAAGAAAATGCAGGATTATTTCGAGAGTTATGAAATTGATGATGACAGTGTAAGAATGAAGATTTTTGTCCAAAGTTTGACTAGTGATGTCAGGACCTGGTTTAGGGCACTTGCACCCAATTCTATATTAAACCCTGAAGCCTTATACCAGGCATTTATTAACAGATGGGAGAAAAAGAAAGATCCCCTACACATACTATCTGAGTATGATACTATCCAAAGAGGACCACAGGAAACAGTTTTGCATTACTGTGTCAGATTTAACAATGTTTACAATGCAATACCACAAAATTTAAGACCTCCACCTGATCGCGCTTTGTACAAATTCCCGGATGGCTTTGATGCTGAGATGGAATATCAGTTAAGGGAAAGAGCCCCTCAAAGCCTTGCAGAAATGCAAGATGTTGCTGTTAGTGTGGAAGCAAATCTAATTGCTAAAAGAAACAGAGCTAGAACCGAGAGAAGAACCATTTTCAAAGAAGAACCCTCAGCCTTCGATCAGAAGCTAGATGCTATCATCAATGGCATTCACAGGCTGGGAGACAGAGTAGACAATGTTGAGAGGAAAACTTCATGGGAAGGTCAACAGCCCAATGCCATAAGGAACCCCAACTTCAGAAAAACTCAAAACAAAAACGTTGGACGGGCCAGTCTCAACCATGATATTAGGCCTCCTTTTCAAGAAAACTATGCGGAGGCATCTACATCCACTGATCCCACAAATGGAACTCATATGAACCTAATAGATTCAGAAAATGATCAACAAATCTTTCTTACGGAAGAAGACCGACCATATCATGATGCAAAACAATTTCACACCAAGTCGGGAGAGTCCTTTGACTTTAAACAAGGCTATGATACCGCTGTGTATGAGGTACACAAGCAATACAAATTAAGAACAAGGACCATTGATGTTCCCCCATCTAGCAGAACAAAAGATAGCAAACAGCTCAACAGAAGTAAGGGAAATATCACCAACAATCAACCAGCTGACAGCTCTGTCCCAAACCCTCATCAGGTAACTGTGGAGGATATAACAAACACACAGCCTCCTATTGATCGGCCTCTACATCCTTCTTCCCCAAAAGAAAATCTGAACGACACTCCTAAAAATCTTCCCAAAACAGAAATACCACAAAATGTCATACCTCATGACACTGACATTCCAAAAGAAAACATAGAAAGTATGCCTGAAAAAGAGAAATCTGCCGCTGTTAACGCCAAGAACTCATTAGAAAAACCATTCAGTTTAGAAGTAGAGATAGGAAAACTCAAGATTTCCATCTCCCTCTCAGAACTTGCCAAACATGATGTATATAGGCAACAAATTCAAAGGTCACTTCAATTACCAGAACTAAGGGATGATGTGAATGTTTTAGATGATACCCTTGAACTACTATTTGGTCCAGAAGTTAACGGAAAAACAACATATGGACCTGTTCCACCTTTTTATGTCAGTCTGCACATACATGACAAAATACTGCATAATGCTATGTTTGACTCAGGTGCCTCACATAACCTTATGCCCAAAGTTGTAATGGAAAGGTTGAACCTTGACGTCACAAGACCGTACAAAGATCTGTATTCCTTTGACTCAAGTCAAGTCAAATTTTTAGGCTTGATCAAAGAACTTTATGTCTCTCTAGTCCAATTCCCCAACAAGACAATCTTAATGGACGTAGTAGTTGCTAACATTCCCACAAAGTATGGCATGCTCCTATCTAGATCGTGGGGAGCAAAATTGCAAGGGTCCCTTCAACTTGACCTCTCTTATGCCACTATATCTGTCTTTGGGCAACCAAAGAGACTATATAGAGAAACGTTAATGAATTATGTGGTAAGCAGTGAGGAAAAGCCCCAAAATTTTCCAATATACTCAATCCATTCCGATATGGATTCTTTTATTTTATTTAATGACAACACCACCCCTCCAAATGATGATAAGCCATTATCCTTGGAGCAAGAAACGTACATCAATGAGGAATCAGTTGCCAACACCCATGAAATTGTCTCAACAGCCAAGGCAACCAACAAACAGCAAGAAGAACACCCTGAAACAGAAATTGTAAGTCTGCCCGATCCTCAAACAACTGAAACTCTCAATACAAACCTCAAACAAGAAGTCACATGGTATTTGGAGTTTGATGGTTCGGTTAACAAGTTAGGAGCAGGGGCCGGAGTATGGATTTACAATACTCATGATAATCACGCACAAGGCCATGCCTATAGACTCAATTTCAGATGTACAAACAACATGGTAGAGTATGAAGCTCTTCTCTTAGGCCTTAAGTTGCTCAAAGTCCTAGGAGCTGCTAAAGTGTTCATCCTAGGTGACTCTGACTTGATTATACAACAAATAAAGGGTAACTTTGTCGCTAATGATATCAGAATGAGGGCTTACAGAGCTGCTTCCACTGAATTACTCAATGCCTTCAGTGAATTCAAGCTTGCCAAAATTGCACGAGATCATAATATTCATGCCCATAGTCTAGCAACCTTTGCTAGCACATGCAAGCTTCCTTTTGAACCAAATCACCATTTCACCGCTGAAATAAAGCATAGACCTTCGGTCCCTAACAATGTCAAGGATTGGCAGGTATTTCAAAATGATGCCCAGATTAACAGTTTCTTAATTCTGGAGGACGAATTTTCCAACACAAACATTGACATGGATGCCATGGCCGACTCACAACAGTTAGCAGAAGAAAATCACCTGACTGTAACAGCTGCAATAGCTAAACAAATCCTTAACCCAACTGTTTTTAACAGTACAAACATATAATAGCTGAAACAAATCTGTTTAGAGGAAACGGCCAAAGCAGAGGATGAGTTTATTGATCTAAAGAGTAATGTTCTGCCTGCCGGCCTTACTCCATTGGAAGATATGTTTGATGACAATGATGTGCCCAAAAAGCCAAAGATGGAACCTTTGAATGCTGCCATAGAAGAACACAACATAGGGACAGCAGAGCATCCCAGAATGATTAAGTTGTCCAAAAATCTGCCCCCTGATCCAAAACCGAAATATGTGGATTTGTTCAAAGAATTCCAAGATGTATTTTCCTGGAGTTATGAGGACTTGAAGTCCTATGACACCTCAGTGCTCCAACATATTATTCCCTTAAACCAAATCAAAACCGTTCAAACAGAAACTTAGAGAATCAACCCCATGCTTCTTCCCCTTATTGAGAAAGAAATAAAGAGAATGTTTGAAGCAGGTATCATTGCACCCATCAGATTCTTTGAATGGGTGTCTAATTTAGTTCCTACCAGGAAAAAAAAAGGAGAGATAAGACTGTGTGTAGACTTGAGAAATTTAAACCAGGTCTCTCTAAAAGACCACTACCCGTTGCCCAAAATGGACCATATCTTGCAAAGAGTAGTGGGTTCCTCTAGAATTTCTTTACTAGATGGATTTTTAGGATTTAATCAGATACTTGTTCACCCATATGACCAGGACAAGACAGCCTTTACCACACTGTGGGGAACATTTAAGTACGTTAAAATGCCTTTTGGGCTGAAAAATTCTGGTGCTACCTTTCAAAGGGCAATGGATATTGCATTTGCTAAGGAGATACATGATTTCCTCGTAGTTTACTTGATGACCTGACTCCATTCTCCAAATCTGACCAAGATCACCTTAAGCACTTAAGGCAAATTTTCATGAGATGCAGGAAATATGGCATTTCCTTGAATCCTAAGAAGTCCCTGTTTTCCCTTGAGGAAGGCAAGCTTCTAGGGCATATAATATCAAAATATGGGATTAGAATTGACCCAGAAAGAATTCAAGCTATGCTTCAAATTCCTTATCCAAGAAACATAAAAGAACTGCAAGCATTCCTTGGAAAGATCAATTTCCTAAGGAGATTTATCCCAAACCTAGACGAGCTAATAAGGCTACTGAGCAACATGTTGAAGAAGGATGCCAAGGTAAAATGGTCTCTTGAAACCAAGCAGGATTTTGAGAGTATAAAAACGACCCTAACTCAAACGCCTGTCCTCACCAGCCCTCAATTCGACAAAGATTTTATCATTTTCTCCTTCGCATCTGAACACACTATAGCGGCTATCCTTCTGCAGAAAGATGATCAGGGCAACGAAAATCCAATTTCTTTCTTCAGCCGAGCTTTGAGAGATGCACCCTTGAAATATCAGATTATGGAAAAGCAGGCCTATGCCCTGGTCAAAGCCATCAAATATTTCAGAATTTACATCTTATACTCCCACGTGATTGCCTATGTCCCTAACGTTGTTGTAAAGGATATATTAACTCAAGAGGGACTAGAAGGCAGAAGAGGCAAGTGGATTTCTAGCATCCTTGAATACGACATTGAAATAAAGCCCACCAAGCTCATAAAAGGGCAAGGGTTAGCCAAACTAATGTCCGAAACAAACTTCCAAGCATTAGACATTAATCAACTCGACAATGAACCGGAGCTGGCGACTCCACAGATCAGTGAAACCTTCATGCAATCCCCATGGTATGCTGATATTTGCTTTGTATTGTTAAACCTATGTGCTCCCCCAGGATTGTCCAGAACCAGAAAAGATTTTTAAGGATGAAATCATCAAAATTTTGTGTCATAGATGGTGCTTTGTTTTGGAAAAATCATGAAGGTATTTTGTTTAATTGTTTGACTATAAATGAAACTAACAGCATCATGAAAGAATTCCATGCAGGGGATTGTGGAGGACACTTATATTGGAAGTCCACGGCTGACAAGATCTTATGGGCTGGTATTGTTGGCCCTCTCTATTTGCATATGTAAAGAAGTTTGTTGTCTCATGCCACAAATGCCAAATCTTTGAAGGGAAAAGAAAACTACTTCCCTTGCCCCTTAAGCCCATTTCAACAGTGGGGTCTTGACTTCATTGGAGAAATTCATCCCTCTTCCTTAGGCCAACACAAGTGGATTTTAACATCCACTGATTATTTCACTAAGTGGATTGAAGCCATCCCATGTAGGCAAGCCAATGACTCCTCCATTATCCAATTCCTTGAGAGCAATATCCTTTCTAGATTCGGCTGCCCTGAGAAATTTATCACTGACAATGCTGCTGCTTTCAAATCCGAAAAAATGATCAACTTTTTCCATAAATACCACATCACCTTAGGCCACTCCACAGCTTACTACCCTCAAGTTAATGGCTTGGCCGACTCTTCCAACAAAAGCCTCATCAATATCATAAAGAAACTGTTGGAGGAAAACAAAAAGAACTGGCATAGGAAGCTCACAAATTCTCTGTGGGCAGATAGACTTTCCACCAAGAAATCCATTGGGATGAGCCCTTATGAACTTGTATATGGCATGGAAGCCAAGTTCCCTTCATCTCTGGGCATTCCTACTATTAAATTGTTGCAAGAAATTCAGGCTGGACCGAATGACATGCAGAGAAGAGTTAATCAAACCATGCATCTTCAGCAAACCAGAGAACAAGTCTTCGACAGAGCTCAAATACTGCAAGAAAAACTCAAGAAGATGCTTGATAAGAAGGCCAAAGCAGAGGACTTCCAGGTGGGCAGCAAAGTTTTGAGATTGGATTCACAAAGAGAAGACAAGGGAAAACACGCAAAATTCGATTTCCTGTGGAAAGGTCCGTACATTATCAGCGCTGTGCAAGGCAATAATACCTATTTTCTCAAATCTCCAGATGGCAGCACAGCTGAAGAAGGCCCTATCAATGGCCGTGTTATCACCCAGGTTGTTCCCTATGACTCCTTAGGGAATACGGCCGGGGTAACCACTAACCAATCTTTGGGCTACAGCTTCTAGCCTAGCTGTAGTCAGAGAGGGCTCTCTCTATAAGGTTTATCATTGTTCTTGATAAAGGTTTTAGGCTAGTTATGAGATGAAATTTTTGGTTGTTTCTGTGTTTGGTTGGGAGGATGCTTCTGATTTCCTTAAAGTCTATCTGTAGGTGAGATTAATCCATTGGGCAATGGGGTCTTGGACAGTTTTCCCTTGAGGTCTTGATTATGGTGAGGTGTAGCTACGGGGCCTGTGTGTATTCCATGAAACAAAATGTAAATAGTGAGAGTGAGGTGAAGAACAACCAGCAAAGAGCAATTAAGATTTCTTTACTTAAGCTGAATATTGTAAAAGATGTTTGTTATTTAGGAGCAATTACTTGAATTCCTAAAAAAACAACGCACTGTGATGATGTAGTATTAAAGGTAGCAGTGAAGTATTACTCTTTAAATACTTTATCAGAAGAAAACATATAAGATAGCTTAGATTGAGCTCAGGGTGGCCAATGACCAAGTCCTGGGACTATTCTTTTTCCTTACTACCTAGCTTTTCAAGTGTATAGAAAAACATGAAAGACATATGAAATAACAATGATCACAGGTGAAATAAAGAGTCATGAGAAAAACTTATTGAGCCATGAAATACACAGGAATCTTGCAACTTTGAGCCACACACCATCATGAGATCAAGAGACAAACATCTTTGAAGAAATCCCACTGTCTTTTGTATTAACTGTCTGAGAGTTTACAATATCAGAATAACAGAGAAGATATCAAGAGATTTCTTACATCCGGAGTCCAACCCCTGCTAATCAAAATGAGGGGGAATATATAGAAGATTGTTACAAAAATATCTCAGGTATGAGTCATCTGAGCGGAAAAAATATCTTTCCTTAATAACACTGAGTTGGTAGATGAGCAATTATTACAATCTTTAATGAGCTATAAAAGCTATTAACTCCTGTCAGAGCAATTTTGACATCTGGAGCTTACGGAGTTGGTTGAAGTCGGTTGAATGCTTTGAATTAACTGCTGAGTGGCCTGTTTGTGCAACTGTAGTCTGTGTGTTCTCTCGGCCAGCTGGCTTGGTCCATCTACTGGGTTTGCCTTTAATTGCCTTAAATGCTTGCTTTATCCTCATGCTGTCCTGTATCTTCCAGCCTTCTCAAACATTTTATTTAGTCTTGATCCTTCCATACGAAAAACTTATACAAACCATGAATTCCATTACGGGAACAAGCCTTTGTCTGCATGCTGAATTTCACATCAGCAGCAGGTGAAGTGTCTTGAGCAGAGTCATCTTGAGGGATGAGGAAAATATCCATCTTCATTTCCATGTTATCCTTAACAACTAATTTCTGATCTAAGTCATCTGAGCTCTTACTCATATTATCTGCTTTAAAAGAATGTGGCCTCATAACTGCATTTGACCTGGGCTCTTAGTGATCGAATGACTGAAGCTAACGTGGCAGAATTCTGAGCATGGATTGCCACCAATCTTCCTTGGGCATCTGATGTCTCCTAATTTTTATCAAAGTTTCATCAGCCTCTGTGTATTTGAAGAAATTGGGAGGAGTCTCAAAAAGGTGATTTACTTCATTTTCAATGAAGAATAGGCCTCCCAATTTATCATATAAATTTTGTCCTGAAGGAGGCCCTGTCTGTTCAGATGAACTGCCAGATGCAGTGATCTGATTCTCCATGTATGTCACCATTCTGTTGGCAAACTGTTCTAGGGAGGCCAATTTTCCTGCACTAGTCAATAGACTGGGCAGGCCTCTTGCTTGCAGTTCTACCAGTTTAGCCCTGAACTCCTCCACATCTCTTGTCATCTCAAAACACTTCCTCTCCACTGCCTGCACATAGCTTCTAAGTGTGAGCACTTTTTTGGCAAGGATGACTGCTTCTGTCCTATTACGAATGCCCATGGCCGCCAACTCCTCCTCCTCAAGCTTGTTCAGGTAATCCACCATTCTATTGGCCTGTTCTGGCCTGTTTCCCAGTACTGCTTTGGCCCTATCAATCTCTACCCGGGCTTGGCCTAGTAGTTCCATCTGCTGATGGATTGTCTTTATGGATTTCCACTGCTGGGTGATAGATTTGCTTATTTTAGCCCATAGAATCCTCTTTATCTTGGCCAGGGTTGTTTCTAGATTTAGCTCTCTTTCTAAGGCCTTTATCCTATCTCTCAGGGTCTTTATTTCTCTGCCCTGCTCAGCCACTGTTATCTTGGATTTATCATACTTTGACTCCAGCTCTGCCAATTTCTCCTTGGCTTTCTTTATTTCATCAGCTTGGAGTTCCATTTGCTTGACAGCCTTGGTTATATCTTCTATAGATGGGCTGTCCTGTTGAGCTGATGCTGTTCCTGCTGCCTCTGTTGTGGGAGCCCCTGTTGCCCCTGATGTTGCTGCTGTTGCTGCTGTAGTAGAAGTTGTTGGAGGAGCTTGGGAAGTGGATTCTCCCTGTTTGTCTTGTAGTGCTCCTTCCAATTCCTTCTCCAACTCCCTTATCCTTTGATCCTGTTGTAGTAGGAGGTCTAGCTGATCCTCCACCTGTTTCTGCTTTTGAAGCTCAGCCGTCTGAGGGTGTTCAGTTGGTGGCAGCTTCAATCTCTTCTTTAGTGCCTTGAGGTCATCATCTTTCTTCCTCATAAGGGCCTTGATGCCTGTTGGATCATCAGGATCATGTCCTAAGTCAATAATAATGTCTTCAAGTGATTTTATTCTGTTGTCCTTGGCTTTGGAGGACATCCTCTCAATGTCCAGCTGAGTGTTAGTATTTTTCAATGATTCCTTCAGCTCATAGGCCAATGTGGCCTTTTCCACTACGGTGGCATATACCATCTATCCAGCCTGCTTGTGGAGTTCGATTTGGTCCATAGGATGTATATTTCTGGCCAGGACCTCCACCCTTGTCTTGATGAAATCTGCAGCAGTTTTAGGCTGGGCCCCCTTGGGCTTAAAATGGCTGAAGATCATCTTATCTTCTTGGATGTCATAGACTGACATCAGCCTTTCTTGCATGGCCGATGTAGCATCTATGAATTGCTTGTACACCTCTTGCCTTAATAGCTCATTTTGAGCCTTTATTTATTTGAAAGAAGACTTGGTGCTCTTTAGCTTCTTGCTCTGCTGTGATTGGGAGGCCACCTCCAAGCTGACCTGTAAGTTTTGCTCCTGCTGAAAGGAGATTGTTCCTGTCTGCTGGCTGCTCTCCTTGTCTTTCGTTGTAATATTTAAGACATCTTCAGTGATGTATTCTACCTCTGGAGAATCTGCCCTTTGCCTTTTGGCTTCTGGCTGGTCTGAGGGTCCACTGAGAGGAGTGGACTCTTCTCTATGTCTCTTCACTCCCCTTTCTTCATGTGCCGGGGTCTGTAGGACTGGGGCAGTTGATTGCTGCGTTTGGGGTGGTGGAGTTTGTAATGCAGGGGTCTCTGGCAGCCCATTCCGTGGCTTTTCCGCTTGTTCTTGCTGCTGGCCTGTTTGCTGCTCTGTCTCCATCTGAGTCTCCTGGCCAGTTTTCTGTTGTATCTCCTGCTCTGTTTCCTTTTCTTTTCCCTTCTCTGTTTCCTTCTCTTTCTCTTGCTCTGCTTGCTATTGAGCCTATTGCTCAGCTTGCTGTTGAGCCTGTTGCTCAGTCTGTTCCTTTATCAGCTCATCCTCTGCACCTATTATGCCTTTGCCTTTGTCCATTGCTGATGCTGATGTGGTAGGTGCCTGAGGTGCAGTCTTTGTTACTGAGGTCCCTTGTCCTACTGAGTAAGGCAGTCTGAAGGGTACCTGCTGCACATAATCTAGGTCAATAGTTTTTTCAAGCTCCTTGACATTCTTAAGCATTCTTTCTTCCTCAGTTAAACTCTCAGCTAGAGTATCTGGTTGCCATTCTTGCAAATTGGCATATTGTTCTATGTGAGGGTATTCGCAATGCTTAATGGCTAGGAGCCTATACTTAGTTCTCCTAGCCGAGATGACTCCTTGAGGGTCATAAGGGACCCACCGAAAACTATAAGACAGCTTGTATTTGTCTTTTAGGATCAAATCTGCGTCCTCCCATCCTTCCTTCCTATTCATGATAAAAGGGCCCATTTCATTTTTGAAGCTGAGGTGAGCCTTTTTCTTAGAGCCATGGAAGTGGGTAAGGTCTGATTGAATCAATTGTCTGTAATATTCCAGTGCAAATAACCTCTTTGGCACATATCTTGGGAGCCTATATGGGCAGACCTCACATCCATAGATCCTGAAGACTGTATGATTTTCATATAGGTACCAATCACCTATTTTGTTTTTCTTGGAAAGCTGCAGAGCTTTCTTTATCTCATTGGATACTCTGGGAGGTGGGGACTTCATCAACATGCAGCAGACTGGGTAGACAAACTGGTCAACAAATTCACAATAGGTATAGGGTGAATTTGTGACTTTGTGATAGACTGAGGTCCAGAAGATAACAGATCTTCTTTCCCCTGTATGATCCAGCCTTCTGACGTAGCATGGGAAGGCTTCAGAGTGATAATACATGAACATATGGTAGAGGTAGGCTAAATATCTGAAGACCCCCTGTCTGTCCACTTTGGTTAACTGATCATGGATCCTGTTGGCTATGAATTTGGAAAAATTGTACTTTTGGGTAGGGGGTTGATATGGGCTGTAAACAGACAGCAATGCTAGCATGGCTCTGTCTACATGCTCACTGTTTTGGTACCCCAATACATAGGCTATCATGTCTAGTAACAGCCTGCCCACATCATTGAATTGATCACTCAGATAGGGAGGAGACTCTGTGGTCTGGCACTCAGGCTTCATGAAGTTCCTGATGATCTTTTGTAGTTCTTCATCAGTCAATTTGTCACCAGCGTCCATCAAATGATTCATGGAGAATGGGATCAGCAACTCTGTCTGATCAAAGTGTAACATTTTGTTTATGGACTCAGAATTGATTTGAAATAGGATCCTCCCTGATGAGGTGCTGATAGCTCTATGCTCTGCATCATAGTGTTCTGCACAGAGGTGAATGATTTCGGGGAAAACATTCACAGCTGGGAGACAATAATAGGGCAGGTTTGACTCCCAGACCCCATATGTACCATGCCCATCCTTGTGGTCTTCCCTTAGTCTACTGAAGGTCTGCAAAAAGTCCCTGCTCCCTTCAAAGTCTCCAATGAGAACATCCTTATCTACTAATGACAGGGCTTCCAGCTCTTTGTTTGTTTGACTCTGTGAGGCCATACTGATGGATGAAGTTGCAGGAGACGCCATGATAGAAGCTGGTTTGGAGAGAAAGGGGCAGTGATTCAACCAGTGCTTAAAGAGTTTATAGCTGCAACTCAACTGCTAATATAGTGAGGTGTTCCTTTTGCAGAGGGTAATGCAGGCTGGATTATCTGTTTGCTGTGGAACTCAGAGGGTGTGAATTGTTAATGAGGAATTTGCAGGGTTATTCAGGTTTCTCTGGTATAACAGCAAGTGGGCTATACTCGGCAAAAGGGAACAATGCCTAGTACCTTGGGAAGGATTTTGGGGTTTTTAGCCTGCGAAACGAGCACTCTTCTACTGAATTATGGTTTTAGGGTGTTGCAGGTTGCTTGGCTGGCTTTGTGTGACAGGCAGAACTGTCTTTGAAGGTTTTTTAATGGTGCCAAACGGTGAATTTTACAGTGAATTATAATGCATGGGCGAAGTGGGGAAACCGGCTAAATACCTGGAATAACCAGCTTGGACACTTGCGAGCTGGGCTGTGGAGGCTTGGCACTGTGAATTCTGGACTTGCAATAGTCGGAATCTTCAAATTTGCTGGCTGGATGATAATTTTTCGCGGCAGCTGGTTGTTTAACGGTTCCTTCTCTAATCGCATGAAAATGACTTAAAACGACTTATTAGGCCGTTTATAACGTTGAATTTCGTAAAATAACACGATTGGCGCTTTTCCGCTGATGACGTCAGCATGACGTCATGGTGGGCCCGTCGTACAGTGGTGACGTGGTGCTGACGTGAGGGCCAGGGTGGCGGGACACGGTGGTGGGCTGATGCGGTGGCAAGACTGCGTGGAGGGTGACGGGGCGCGGGGGCGAACGGAAGTGAGGTGACGTCAGGATGACGTTGGAGGGAGACTGGTAAGTCGGGTGGTGGTAAGCGGGTTCCCCGCACCACCTTTGGAGCAAAAGCGGTAACGGGGAAAGAGCTCTGAACAATCTCAGTGCCCGCCACGCGTCTTCGTACGGGCCCAAAACCGCTTTCCCCGGACGTTAACGGTCGACAGATCGGGGCGCAAGATCGACCGCCCACCCTTGGATCTGACCGGCGGAGATCGGACGGCTGGCGGGTCCTCCGACGGGTCGTGCAGGTTTGGAAGGGGCCCGCCGGGCAATTAAAATATTCATTTAAATACTTTGGCAGGGAACTTTAGGATTCGTGGGTTTTTTCCGAGTTTTTCATTTTTTGCACAAGGTTTATGGGTAAAAAGGGTTTATGTGATGATTTTTCTTTGCAAATGAGGGCTGAATGAGCAGAGCAGCACAGAATGAAAGAAGGTAAGCTGGGAGGTTCATCAAAGTGACCAGGTGTCATTTGATTTCCTTTTTGAACAGACCATATGGCTATAATGCCAGGGAGGGGATATTTATACATTGTGGGGTTTATACACCATGGTGTTTATAATAATAGGGATAGTGGGGTATAGGGAGCTAAGTAATAGAGTTAGTTGTTAATATGGAGGGAACATATGGATGAGGGCTGGTTCAACCAAGTTTTCTTTGAAAATAACTTGGAATCAAGAGTAGATGAAAAATGAAAAGAGTTTTAAACAAGAAATGTGGCTTCTTAAAGCCATAAGAATATGACAAAGATATGAATTTCTGTGTTCTGTGCATCTTGGGAAAGGGTGTTAGTAATGAGTGATATACAGATAAAAATGAGGGAGTTAGTCATGCTCCAGTGTGTTGCTCTTCCTGTGGCTGTTTTAGCAACTTTGGTCTTGAAAGAGACAGCACTTTTGCAACCCCATCTACCTACCCAACTAGATTTCCTAGCATTTTTTGTTCCTTCTTGGAGGGTGCATTTTGGACTTGCAAACCCTTTGAATGCCCTTTTCTTTTCATTGGCTTTTGCTTTCATTTCCTATCTAATACAACCCTTATTCCTTCCAAGGTTCCCAGATTAAGCAGTGGGAACCTAGCTTCTCTACCTAGCTACTGATCTTTGCCAAGATTAAAACAGTTTGGACAGATTCATTCTCTATTCTACAACATGGAAATTGAAAACATGGCATGATCCAGTTTAGACTGTTGGACACCATCAAAATGAGTTCTCATCAAAAACTGAGACAAGACATTGTCTTCTTAGGGAATATGGGATCTTCTGCATTATCAAAGCAGAGCATAATTTGGACCTTTGATATCCAATCATGAAATATGAAACCTATTGGTATAGGTATCCAACAGTGGCTCCACATGGGGATGGCCTTTCGTCTTGAAAGGTCAAGAACAGTAGGTCAGATTGCCTTGGGTCTTTGACTGTGTTTACCAATTTTCTCAGATTTGCTGCTTTGACATGCTATTTTGTGTTTCTCTTCTTGGTGGACCTCTGATTTGATTCATCTATTGCTGCCAGCTATCGGAAAACTGTAAGGCATTTTGCTTTAACATATATGGAAATATATACAACAACTTTAGGAAATATATACAACAGCTTATGTACAAGGAGAGACTCAGACTGCAATTAAGGGTGATATTCCAAGTAGTGCTTCAGCATCCTGCCATTCACAGGACCTTGATCCATATCAGTTTCATTTAGGCTTCTGAGGAAATAGGTATTGTTCCCTTGTATTGCTTGGACAACAAATGGTCCTCTCCAAAGGGAGTCAAATTTTCCATGTTTTCCCTTGTCCTCTCTTCTGGAATCCCACTTGAGGACTTTGTCACCGATGTTGAAATCCTTTGCTTTAGTCCTTCGGTCAAAGGCCTTCTTCAGCTTTTCTTGTAAGACTTGAAATTTGTTGAAAACCTGATCTCTAGTTTGCTACAAACATATGATTTGGTTAATTCTTCTTTGCATATCATTAGGCTCAGCTTGGCTCTCTTGAAGCAGCCTCATCACAGGGATCCCTAGTGATGAGGGGAACTTGGCTTCCAATCCATAGACTAACTCAAATGGGCTGACCCCAATTGATCTTTTGGTTGTTAATCTGTCTGCCCATAAGGCATTGACCAGTTTTTTATGCCAATTCTTCTTGTTCTCTTCCAGCACCTTCTTTATCATGTTTACCAAGCTCTTGTTTGATGATTCTGCCAGGCCATTTCCTTGGGGATAATGTGTCCCAGTAATTTTCCTTCCTCTAGGCCAAAAATGGATTTTTTGGGATTCAGAGAGATCCCATATTTTCTGCATTTTAGGAAGATCTGTCTCAAATGATTTATATGTTCTTGGTCTAATTTTGAAAAAGGTGTCAGATCATCCAAATAGATAACTAGGAAGTCATGAATTTCCTTAGCAAAAGCAATATCCATTGCTCTTTGGAAAGTGGCCCCTGCATTTTTTAAGCCAAAAGGCATTTTGACATATTTAAAGGTTCCCCATGGGGTAGTGAATGCAGTTTTGTCCTGGTCATCAGGATGGACTAGAATCTGGTTGAAGCCTGAAAAACCATCCAGCAAGGAAATCCTTGAGGCCCCTACTACTCTCTGCAAAATGTGGTCCATTTTAG